>QJPP01002418.1:0-191163 GCA_003996215.1 Jaltomata sinuosa
TCATATGTGGTTCTGTTGGTTTCCCTCCGGGCTAGTTCCTGTGTACCTTTCGTTGATTTCTGTGACTACTTGCTTCTATTCTGTCTATTACTGCGCTTTTATCTTATATGTGCCCAGTCGGCCTATGATACCTACTGGGTACCTTATGCTTCGCATTTGGTGCTCACCCCTACCCCCTGCATCTTTGGGTGCAGATCCTAGCGTGGGCCATCGCCGTTAGATCGTTGTGATTCGTGCTTGGAGATCTGTTGGGGACTACTTCAGGCTGAGGGTGAGCTCTTGGCGATCGGAGCTTAGCTTTAGTTTATCGTTTGCTTCATGTACTCTATTACCATTCAGAGACATCTGTATATATTCTTTTGGTTTATTTGCACTCCATGTATGTAGTTGGGCTCTGTACTATGATACCAGGTCTTGGGGTTTGGTTTAGTTTCTACATATGTATATATTTATATACCTGTTATCTATTTTATTCGTCTTGTTCCCTTATTTGGTAGATAGTAGCCCATTACTAACTGTTCTGGGCTACGGGGATTGGTTCACCTACCGGGGTTTGTAGGTGCCATCATGACCGAGACATTGGGTCGTGACAATACCGTACCTATGGGAAGGGTAGGCTATACCTACGAGGCAACAATTACATTATATTACCATGACTTCGGGCTAGGTAGACTGTACATACAAGATAGGCAGGATATATCTTCGGGCAACATATATAGGTACCATTGAGCCTCAGAGTTAAAGTGATTCATAACACATGTACAGTCAGACAGTTTAGATCAGAGTATCAGTGGGGTCCAGTTAAGATGGTCAGTATGAGTATTTAGTGATTGTTTGCACCTATTAAGACTTATGGATATTTTATACTACTTGTACTTGCCGGACTTATGGGGGCCAAGTACGGTTATCATTTGTTATGTGCTTTAGATGATATCCTATTGCATGAAGGTAAATTATTGTATTTCTATTTTACTCCTGCCATTTTATTTAGTACTTACACTTCAGTTTAAGTTTTCAGTTTGCCTTAAATGCTTGGTACATTATTTTGTACTGACGCCCCCATTGCCTGAGGCGCTGCATTTATGCCTTCAGGTCTTGAGTAATGACCAGATAGACCTATCGGGTAGCATAGCCAAGCTTTCAGTGGGTTGGTTGACTCTTTTCCTTCTAGGGGTTGCGAGAGTCTCAAAGGATTGCCCTTTTAGTTGTTTAAAGGTTTTTGGGTAGGGTGGGACCCTATTCAACCAAGTATAGTATTCATAGAGGATTGTAGACTAGACAGTTGGGTTGCATAACTATGATGGTGGTATAACTTTTTAGCCAATTAGGTCTTGTTGTTATTTTGTTGGCAGTTTAGCATCTCATTGGCCAAGTTTATATTGTATATACATGTTTTATTTTTCATATAGAGATTATAGTGGCCTTGATGGCTGATGTGCCGGGATTCTACGACATATTTGACGCCTTAAATTAAAAATACTCACAAGTTTTTAAGCAACCCTTGTGGTTTTTTGATGTTTTTATGTTGTATTTGCAGGAAATGGAGACAAAGATAGAAAAAGAAGAAAATAGGCTCAAAGAACCTCACTGGATAGTAGTGGCGCTTGGCATGACGGGTTGTCACATAGGTGACTGACCGTCAGCCAAGCCACCAAACCTGGCAGCAACTAAAAGATCATTGGATAATGGTAACGTATGGTTTGACGGGTCGTCACACCTGTGACTGACCGTCAGCCAAGCCGTCAAGCTTTAACAGTCAAAGTTCAGCCACTGCCTAAGAGTGATGGTTCATCTGACGGCCAGTCACATGCTTGACGGCCCGTCAGGTGAAGCCGTCAAAGTCAAAAGCGGGATTTCGATTTTATTTTTGGAACTTTATTTTCCTGGACTAATATAAATACCCAGTGTTAGGGTTATTTTTAGAATTCATCATCTGACACTTGTAACGTATTTTGAGAGCAACTTTGAGAGAAAAAAATGAATAAAATAATATCTTTGTCTTCTTCCTTGGGATTTTCACCATTGGTGCTTGGATTCTACGAAGTTCAAAGTAAAGTAATAATTTTCTATTGTAAGAATTCCTTCTTCTCATATGAATACTATTATTTCTTCACTTCGTTTTGCTAGCATGAGTGGCTAACTTCCCACAACTAGGGTTGTGGGAGCCATGGCAAAAGTAACAATTTAGATTCCGTGTAGCATTGTGTTTGATTTATATGTTCTTCACGTTGTTAATCATGTGTTAATAACGTTTTCTAATGGTTGCAAATATTAGGACATACCTAGGGTTAATTTTCTTGAACTAAGAGATTAAAACCGGGTAAATTTGACTAACAACGAGGATTCGAGACTTTTAACTCTCGTATTATGATTACTGCTTTAGCAAGTTTGATCTATTTGATGTTTTGGATTGAAATGAGAAATTTTACCTTTTCAAGTTCGAGAGAATTGGAAAGGAAATTCGTCTATTTGGTTGAAAAATGCTTAGATGATAAAATGAATTCAATCACATCGTGATAGACATATGGAAAGAACCCGACTAAGCTTTACATCAAAATTGTTATGAAGCCATGGTGAAACTCGAAAAGTCTTTGGGATGCGTGCAAGGGTCGATGCTATGGAAACCCGGATGGATGTAAGGCTAAATGAAATGAGCATCTCGAACCTGGCAAGATTTGATGTTGAACTAAAGAAGGTAAAGGATTAAATCACCGCCCTCAAGCAAGAAAAAGTGCCTTATGATGACACTTCGGATTTCGTGGACTTGGAAGAAGAAACCATGATAGTAGATTTGATGGGTCGGCCACTTAGAATTAATGAACCCCAAGCAGGTGAAATTGGGGTAAAGAAGTCGAAAAAGAGAAAGCACAGAAAGAAATCAGCCGAGGAGGAAGAGTTATAGGTTGAAAAGAAGCGGTCAGTGGTAGACGAGCAGCTGCGACAGAAAGTAGTGTGTGCCCAAGCAGCTGGGGCATCATCTAGTGCAGTACTGGAGTCCGGAGAGACTCCGGTTGTTGAAGAGCTGAGTACGCCAGTCGACCTGACGTCACTATTACAGAACCCGAAGCCTAGGCTTCACAGGTATTTTGTTTTGTATTTCTGATTTGATGAGCATTGGGGAAAATGCTAGATTTCTTTTGTTAGGGGTAGGGGTATCACCACCGAAGGTTTTTGTTGCCGTGTTTCTTTTCCTTCGGTGTGCTATCTATTAGAACCAGCATGTGTAGGTTGTTTTGTTTTTATTTTGGGTTAGTTTTATGATGTTGTAGCCAGCATGGCCGTGAATGGTTAAAATAAAAAGGACCCCTCTCCGAAAAAGTGGATTTTTGTACTTGTGTGTGGAAAATTAACTGTTATGGATCCTTGAGTGTCTTTGTATGCATGTGCGAAGAATGATCATGTTTAGGCTGAACTACTGTTTCAATGATTGGTAGTGGTATGGTTTCCTGATGCAAAGTGCGTGTGAGCTTTTTGTTGAAATTCTTACTCTGTGCATGCATCTAGAACTTGCCCGGTCTACTTCGTTGAAGTTGAAAGCTAGTTGCTTAGGAAAGGATCACAGGCCCTTTTTGTGTGTAGTCCACTTATCCCAAAAGACCTTCCAAATATTAATGATCCCTTTGATCCTTGTTTGAGCCTTGATTGACCCCATTCTTTCTACTACACCCTATCACCATCCCTTTTTAATCTTAGAATCCCTATTTTGGCCCTAGTCCTTCCTTGGACATTGTGCACCTCAACTCAGGCAAACAGCCTAAGTTGACGGTGGCTACTATAGCGGGAAATTGATAAGAAGAAAAATAAGGAGGAAAATATTGGTTGTGGATAGAATGGAAAAGTGCGGGTGCGTGCCTAAAAAAAAAATTAAAGAGAAAAAGAAATGAAAAAGAACTGTCAAAATGAAACGGTTGCATCCGTTGCTAGAAATAAGGGAATAAAAGGCGAATAAAATTGGATGAGATAGTTTAGTGGAAAATGGTAGGTCAGCGATTCCAAGGAGTGCTTAGTCACTAATCCCTAAATGTACCCTACCTGCACCCGAAGCCTCTTTACAAGCCGTAACAAGTCCTGTAGTGATCCTGGGTAACTTTCTGAATAATGGAAATAGAATAGTAAGGAAAAGCCTATGGCATCGCATGTGCATGGTTTGAAATCATTTGTGAGCGTGAGTGCCTTACTTAGTCCCGAAACTCTGTGTGTGGGACTTCCTTGTAGTGAGGGCATCGGGATTTCAATATTACTTTATGATTGTTGGGATAACGGCTCATCCATATGTATAGTGCTCGTTCACATCAGAATGACACTCTTGGGTCCTGATGAGTTAGCTTTTCAGAACAGTTTTGTGGTACTGGGGGAGCTTGGTTTGGATTGCTTAAATCATTGATTGGCCATGGTTTCTAGAAACTTGTTTTGTAGTGTCTTAGTTGAGTCGTCAGTTTTGTTTTTGTTGTCATGTTGCTTGAGTACAAGCGAACGTCTTAAGTTGAGGGTGTTGATATGCTGGGACTCTACGACACATTTGACGCCTTAAACTAAAAATACTCGCAAGTTTTTAAGCAACCCTTGTGGTTTTTTGATGTTTTATGTTGTATTTGCAGGAAATAGAGACAAAGATAGAAAAAGAAGAAAATAGGCTCAAAGAACCCCACTGGATAGTAGTGACGCTTGGCATGACGGGTCGTCACACAGGTGACTGACCGTCAGCCAAGCCACCAAACCTGGCAGCAACTAAAAAATCACTGCATAATGGCAACGGATGGTTTGATGGGTCGTCACACCTGTGACTGACCATCAGCCAATCCATCAAGCTTTGAAAGTCAAAGTTCAGTCGCTGCCTAAGAGTGACGGTTCATCTGACGGCCAGTCACATGCTTGACGGCCCATCAGGTGAACCCTCAAAGTCAAAAGCGGGATTCCGATTTTTTTTTTTTGAACTTTATTTTCCTAGACTAATATAAATACCCAGTGTTAGGGTTATTTTTAGCATTCATTATCCAACACTTGTAACATGTTTTGAGAGAAACTTTGAGAGAAAAGAATGAAGAAAACAATATCTTTGTCTTCTTCCTTGGGATTTTCACCATTGGTGCTTGGATTCTACGAAGTTCAAAGTAAAGTAATAATTTTCTATTGTAAGAATTCCTTCTTCTCATATGAATGCTATTATTTCTTCACTTTATTTTGCTAGCATGAGTGGCTAACTTCCCACAACTAGGGTTGTGGGAGCCATGGGAAAAGTAACAATATAGATTCCGGGTAGCGTTGGGTTTGATTTATATGTTGTTCACGTTGTTAATCATGTGTTATTAATGTTTTCTAATGGTTGCAAACATTAGGACATGCCTAGGGTTAATTTGCTTGAACTAAGAGATTAAAACCGGGTAAATTTGACTAACAACGAGGATTCGAGACTTTTAACCATCGTCTTATGATTAATGCTTTAGGAAGATTGATCTACTTGATGTTTTGGATTGAAATGAGAAATTTTACGTTTTCAAGTTCAAGAGATTTGGAAAGGAAATTCGTCTATTTGGTTGAGAAACGCATAGATGATAACATGAATTCAATCACATCATGATAGACATATGGAAAGAACCCGATTAAGCTTTAAATCGAAATTATTACGATGCCATGGTGAACACTTCCCTAGTTCACTTCTCATATTGATTTTAAACTCTTGAAAATTCATTGATTGTTATTTAAATTGTTATAAAGTTGATAATTATAACCTCTCCCCCCAAATTACCGAAAACTATTGATTACTAGTCAACTAAGTTACTAACGTCTTAATTTACACTTTATTCCCTGTGGGATCGACCCCAACCTTGGTTGGGTTCTATATTTGACAACGAACGCTTGCGCTTCTTAATTGAAGTGTAATTTGGGCGTATCAATGGCCCGCATAGCATTTACGCTTTCCCAGATATCATGGCGGCCTTGATGGCCCAAAGAGGACTTATGTGCTACCTGCTTATTGGTTTATATGAACTGTTGGGAGTAGCTGTTTTCATTGTAAAGCTATTGATAGGGACCTTACCGGCCGAGGGATGATTTTTACGCTAAGATATAGTTGTTTATTTTCTTGATTGTGCGTGGCTGCTATGCGCCATTGTCAAATAGTTCAGCAGGGCTGGCTTTGGCCAAAGTTTTGGCATTATGTGCCAGCTGTGGCCCCCGAGTTTGGGGTATGACAAACATAGTATCAGATCAACATCATATCCTAGAGAGTCTACAAAGTGTATCTAGTAGAGTTTTGTTTATAAATATGTTGTGCAACACATTTTATAAGCAAGAAGCTACATACATTATTCAGGAAAGTTACCTATTTTGTTGCTTAAGTCTTGATATTGAGCTGAGTCCTAAGGGTTGAGTTGTTCAGCTTACGATTGTTATTAGGCTTGTACGCAAACTACGCGTAATGACAATATGGATATCACGCAAAATAATGCCATTGTACAGAACATAGAGGTGCTTTGATATCTGCAGTATACAATTGAGAGAGTCGAGAAAGGGCAACAGAAGAGGGCTAGGCGTAAGGGTTTTAGATAGAGGCCCAGGGTGGCTCCAGACCTCGATAATCTGGGAGACCACCTAGGCCCCAACTATAAAATTCCTAAGGTAGTAGGTTGGATCAGCGGGGGTGGTCATGTCTGGGTGAGAGCTCACGAGGATCAGGCTCACAGCAATACAGGGTGCTAGAGCAGTTTAGACCAGTTGTGCCACTTTGTGATACATGCAATAAACACATATCAGGAGATGTCATCATGGCTCCATTAATATGCTATTTTTTTGCCAAGAGGGTCATGTACAAATATATTTTCTTTTAAGGGACCAATAGGGTTCAGGATAAAGGAATGAATTAGCAATAGGGCTGTCTTCCTCAGTACATCTTATAAAATAAAGGTCCCAGATTTTATCAATTAGAGGTCAAAATTGAGAGGGAGCATCTAGTTTTGACTATGGAAAGAATCACACATATGCACTGACAGGTCTTTATTATTCAGTGTCATCGCCAAATGTTGTGACAGTGTCATCGCCAGATATTGTGCACTGCCTTTTTTATGCTTTGAATGATCCAGGCTCCACATTATTGTATGTTACTCTATTATTGTTGTAAAGTTGTGTATAGTACTCGAGTCACTGCATCAACCTTTTTTGTGTCTTCCCTAATTAGAAACTCTATTATTACCTAGAGGGTTTATCAAGATTGTACAATAGAGATTGTTGGTCGTCAAACCTCTGCAGACCTGACAAAGTTATAGATTCTTGACTTTGATATTATTATGGGCATGGATTGGCTAGAATCTTTTTATGCCAATGTTGACAATCGAGCAAAGACTATTAGATTCCACTTTCCAAGGGAAGTAATTCAAGAGTTGAAGGGTAATGCGATAACGCTGAAAGATAGGTTTATTTCCTATCTTCAGGCAATGAAAATAATCGCTAAAGGATGAATTTACCATATTGTCCAAGTTTAAGATATTGAATCTAAGACATCAACTCTTCAATTTATTCTAGTGGTTAATAAGATTCAAGTTGTATTTCAAGACAAGCACCTCGATATTCCCCTTTAACGAGATATTGATTTTTCTATTAATACATTACCAGATGACCAGCCGATATCAATTCCCCCTTATAGAATGGCCCTAATAGAAATAAATGAACTACTAAAAGATTTATTACATAAGGGCTTCATCAGACCTAGTGTATCACCATGGGGAACACTAGTGTTATTTGGGCGGAAGAAAGATGACTCATTACGAAAGTGTATTGATTACCATAAATGGAATAAGGTGACTATAAAGGACACATATCCACTACCAAAGATTGATGGTTTTTTTTACCAACCATAGGATGCCCAATGCCTCTCAAAGATTAATTTAAATTTAGGGTACCACCAAGAACCTGTTCGAGAGGGTGATATTCAAAAGACAACCTTGAGGCTCAGATATGGCAATTTTGAGTTTCTTATGATGTCTTTTGGGTTGGCAAACATCCCATCAGTATTTATGGACTTGATGAACAATATATATATGCCTTTTTTTTACTTGTTATCATTATGTTTATTGATTATATTCTTGTATATCTCCTTTAGAGACCAAGCATAGAGACTACGTTCGAGTAGTGCTTTAGGTGTATGCTAAGCTCCCTAAGTGTGAGTTATGGTTGCATTATATTGCCTTTTGGGCCTTATTATATCAGATGTTGGTATTTAGGTTGACTTACAAAAGATTGAGGTCATGAAGACTTGTCCTAGACCCATGACCCTGATAGAAGTTTGTAGCTTTCTGGGGATAACAGGGTATTACAGAAGGCTTATGGAAGGATTTTATTCACATTCAACACCATTGACAAAGCTGACTCAAAAAGCAACTAAGTTTCAATAGACTGCAACCTACTAGTGGAGTTTCCAAAATTTGAAAGATAGATTGCTTCTGCACCAGTTCTGACCTCACCAGAGGGTCCAAAGGGCTACACAATGTATTGTGATGCTTCAAGCATTAGGCTGGTTTGTGTTTTGATGAAATACAAAAAGGTAATTTATTATGCTTCTAGACAGATAAAGAAGAATTAGAAGAACTACCCAACCCACGATTTAGAGTTGGGTACATTTATTCGTGCCCTACAGAATTGGAGGCATTACTTGTATGGAGTTCATGTTGATATTTATATAGATCAGTAGAGCCTCCAGTATATTTTTAGACTAACAGAGTTTAACCTGTGACAACATTAATGGCTTGAATAGTTGAAAGACTATTATGTGCATATCTTATATTACTCAGGGAAAGCTAATATAGTAGTAGATGCCCTCAGTCATATGTTTGTGCGCAGTCTATCATATTAGGGATCTAAGAAGCAGGAGATAGCCTGGGAGCTTCATCAGTAAGCTAGTTTGTGGTTTAGATTATTAAACTCCCATGATACTGGGGTAACAGTTTAGGACACAGCTGTATCATCTCTAGTTGTGGAGGTAAAGGCACAACAACACAAGGATCCCAACTTAGAGCAGTTCAGAGGCAAGGCTTAGTAGCAAGATTCATTAACCTTTTATATAGAAAGAGATGGAGTCATCAGATTTAGTAAACAATTATGTGTTTCAGATATTGCATAGCTTTGATAGCACATTATAGAAGGGGCATACCATTTTTGTTACTCTATTCACCTAGGACCCACAAAAATACATTATGATATTAAGGAGATTTATTAGTGGTTGGGAAGAAGAGAGACATATCTAAGTTCATGGTATAGTGCCTAAATAGTCAGCATGTAGAGGTAAAGCATCAAAAACCTAGTGGGTTGATTCAGGAGATAGTTATTCCATTGTGGAAGTTAGAGGCCGTAAATATGGATTTTGTCACAAGTATTCCTTTTTTTCATTGGAAGTTCGATTGTATTTGGGTGATTGTTGATAGTTTGATTAAATCGGCCCATTTCGTACAAGTCAGGGCCACATTCAAAGCTGAAGAGTATGTCAGACTGTACATTAGAAAAAATTTCAAACTTCATGATATCCAGTATCAGTTATTTCAGATAGGGAGGCACGGCTTACAATATAACTTAGGATATCTTTTCAGAAGGGTTTGAGGACTCATGTTAATCATAGTTTTACTATTCATTTGTAGACTAATGGAAAAGCCAAATGGAAGATCTAGAAGGTCAAAGATATGTTACAGGCATGTGTGCTAGGTTTCACATAGAACTTGATGATCACTTGTCACTTCTTGAGTTTTCTTATAATAACAGCTATCATTAAGGCATCAGAATGGCAACCTACAAGACTTTATGTGGGCAGAAATGATAATCCCTTATTAATTGGTTCGAGGTTGGAGAGTCAGGGTTCCTTGGACCTACCATAGTACAATAGGCCATGAAAAAGGTTAAGCTGATCAGAGAGAAATTGTTGATAGCTCTGAGCTTCCAAAAATCATATTGAGATGTTATGAAATGGGAATTAAAGTTCAATGTTGACAATTAAGTCTTTTTCAAGGTTTTTCCAATGATGAGTGTTATGCGGTTTTGCAAGAAAGGCAAGCTGAGCCCTTGATATATTAGACCTTACTGTATTGTGCAACGGATGTACAAAGTTTCTTACCAGCTAGAGTTACATTCACAGTGAGAGGCAGTACACCCAGTCTTTCATGTTTTTATCTTACAAAAGTTTATCGGAGATCAAACACATATAATACTAATGACAGATGTTCAAATTTTAGAGGAATTATATATAAAGAAGTCTCAATTATCATAATAGACCACCATATTAGGTGATTATAGAATAAGGATATAGCTTCAGTGAAAGTGTTGTGGTGGAACCGTAATGTCAGTAGATGGCATGGGAAGCTAAAGAGGACACGAAGTCTAGATATCCCTAATTTTTCACTCCTTCAGATGATGTTCAGAACAAATAGATAGTAGACCCATATTTGAGTACTTCAGGCACATTACTTTGGTATTTTAAAAGTTCTTATGATGTTTTCTATGATTCCATGTATATTATCTTGATTCGAGGATGAATGTTTCTAAAGGGGGGGAGGATTTAACACCTTGCCCATTTGAACATCAGATGTGATACGCCCAAATTACACCTTTTTTTACAAGCGTAAGCGGTCGTTGTTCAAATATAAAACCCAATGAAGGTTGGGGTCGATCCCACAGTGAATATGGTAGGACAAGTGTTGATTAGTGTTTACTTGCGCTGTTATCCATTTATTTCCCTTGATAGTGGGGTTTTATGTGACAAATATTTATTTTAATTAAGTATCGAACAAGTAATAAGTATCAGTTTCAAAAGTTGTTATCAATGAGTGATATGACTAGGGTAGTGTTCCCATGAGATCATAACTTCGTAAGACGTTTTACTTAGTAAACTAGCTTGGTGCTTTGCATGCAGAATCAATAAGTTAGGTTCATTAAAATAGTTGGTCCCTCAAATTGATGAATTTCACCACACGCCTTGGTCCGACCATAGGTTTATGATTTATGTGCCTTACCCTGGATCCCAAATTAGCAATTCCCAGACAAGGTCAAGCTATTAGATGAGGGTTGGTAGCCTCAAATCTCCATTGTAAAACAACCATTTTCCTATTTGTTACCTCCTTGGTCCAACAAGTAAGGATAAGGAGAGTTCTAAAGTTGTACACCATTAAAAGTCAATCAAAACGAAGGGACGAACAACACATCCACAAACTCTACCCTAGAATTATCAAGTACTTTGCCTACTTCGTTAATACTTCATGGTTCCCACAACCCTAGTTGTGGATTTAGATACTCATGTTCATAAGTAAGCAAATAAAATTTTTTGGAGCAATCATGAGTATAGACTTTTAACAAGCAGTAAAGAAATACGGAATCTTGAAAAAATCTCAACAACACTTTAATAAAATCAAGAACAATCTTTGAATTCTCAAAACTATGAATTAATTTCACAAAAATGAGTCACAATGTAGTAAAATTTGTTGCAAAGGTCGAAACCTCGACATAAAACCTAAGGGGAAGTATTTATAAAGAACAAAGACAAAATCCTAAGAAGACTGGGAAATGTGAATGTGACACCTCTGACGGGATGCCCTATGGGCCATCGTGGGTGCCCGTCGGGCTTCTTTCCATCTGAGCTTCAAGTCCACTACATCGTTCTCATGGGTTGCAGCAATGGGATTTCTTTGCTGCAACGCCCGTCATGGTTGTCCGTTGGCTCTCATTGGTTTTCCAATATTATCATTACCTTATTTCCATTGGAGGCTGTGATGGGACGTCATGAGTGCGACGCCCGTCATAGTTTCCTGTTGTCCTTATTAGTTGCTTCACATTGGTCTTTGTATCATATCGATGGGCCATGCAACATCCCGTCGTGTTTTTCACGGGCGTCGTGAAAGCCTATCAGGCTTCTATTCCTTAGATTCTCCTGCTACCTCATTCAGACATCACCACGCCCGTGGGGCATGCCTTTGGCCGAGAATACTGCAATACTTTGGTATTTTCATATTTTCAGTACTTTTCCTTGTACAAGCAACAAACGACATCAAATCTAACAAAATATGCTTAAGAATGCCCAAAAATCCTTAGTATTAAACGTCGAAAGTGCCGTGAAATCCCAGCACATCAACACCCTCATCTTAGAATGTTTGCTTGTCCGCAAGCAAGAAACAAAAATAACAACTAACACGACGCTTAAGTAAAAGAAACTAGAAACTAAAGCAACTTCATAATTCATTTATCTCTCAAATCTCAGAGAACTACCCACTCCTTAACAACTCAAAAACCAGTGCATTTAGTGAAGTTATCAGAACAACACAGGACGATTCCATGAGTGACAACAATATATTCATGAGTAAGCTGGCATACACAGGCAGACATTCTAACCAAATAATAAGCAATCGCAGTCTACTCTAGTGCCCTCACCACAAAGAAGTCCTGATCAGACAAAATTAAAATTTAACAAATAGGGACTGGGAATAAATTAAAATTTAACAAATAGGGACTGGGAATGCACTCACTCTCACAAGGAAGTTCAAGTCGTACATGCGCAATACCATAGGCTTGCCGTTATTTTCTATGCCTTGTCTTTCAAACAGTTTGGTTAGGATCACTATAGGACTTTGTTAGGCTTGTAATCTAGGTTTAGGGACGGGAATGTTACATTTTGGTAAATAGTTACTATGCCCTCCTTGACATTACAATTACTTCTTTATTCTCCACCTTTTAGGACCTTAAAGTTTTTCTCCCTTATTCTCCTTTCTTAGACTTCGGGTGTGGCTTTTATTACATTTTTTGCACTTTGTTTTCATCAATTTTTTTCTTCTTTCTTTTCTTTTCTTCTTTTTTTTTGTAGCACACAAACCACACTCGCTAAATTTCTTTTTAACACTAACCAAATCTTTTCATACCCAACACTTCCTACTCACCCCTACAGTAGCCACCTTCAACTAAAGTTTTTAGCCTTAGTTGAGGTGCACAATTTCCAAGGAGAGACCAGGGCCAAAACAAAGATTTATAGGAAACAGGGAAGGTGAACAGGCTAACAACAAAAAGGTTTAACTTTTAGGCTCAAATTCAGGGATCAAAGGGATTAAGTTTCATTTGATAGGTCATTTGTCTAAAGAGGACTAATTTCAAAATTGGCCTATGATCACGTCCTACACAAACCATTTTACAACCATAGAAAGACTAACTAGGCAAGTTCTAGATCGCACAGTACAGCAAGAACAAATGCTAAATAGCTCACTTCCCAGAAGGCACAGAGTTAAGACTACAGATTAGCTAACTACCAGTTCATGCTTTAGATTAAGCTACTTATCTCAGTTATATGCATGCTATCATTTACAAATCCATCAAGGTCAGTTCTAACATCTTATTGCACAAAAATTTGGAGGGGTCTCCATTTTTCTCAGAATTTCTTCAAAAATCAGAACATGGCTGCATTTAGTTCCTAATCTACTTCTACAAACACATATCATATACTTAACATGCATGTTCAAAAGAAATTAAAAAGTCCTTAGGGAAAGAACACATGCAAGAAAACCCCAAGGGAGCGGATATCATATAGATACCCTCATGGGTTGCCTCCCATGCAGCGCTTAATTTAATATCACGGTATGATGCGAGTGTTTTGACTTCTCAGACTTCACCAAAACACTCTACAAAAAAACCAGATGACCACAGTTCCTGCCCCCACCTCATCTAAAAAGGTGTGCATTTACCCCAATGCACTAAGAAATAACAAAATAAGGGATACAAGGCATACCTGTGGTGCCTAAGAGAGGTCATCGGGTGTAGCTATAGTTGGGCCCACTGGATCGGTGCCTACAGTCTTATCACCAACAAAGGGTTCCTCCATAGACCTCTCAACAATATCAGCTGCCCGAGCAGCATCAACAATACTAACTCTCATAATGGGGTCTGAAGAAGGTATATCAAGAATGCCAGCTACACTACTAGCTGAACCACCCGTGCCAATGGTATAAACCTCGATCTGTTGCATAGCTAGGGACTACTTTATTTCCCACTCTAAATCTTTATTGGCTCTCTTCGCGGCTCTATACTCTCTCTTCTTTTGATATTTTGGTCTAAGAGGCACGTCGTCTGCTCAGATATGCTTATCTTTTTGCTTACTCTTTTTCATAAGCTCAGATGAACTAGGGGGAAATGCTGCCTCTTTTTTTTTTTTTGTTTCAGCCTCTTTTTTGTTTACCAGTCCAGCCTGCCAAAGCTCGGGGTCTATAAAGTCCCATAAGTCAAGCGTTGACTATGATGTAATATGTGGTAAGACTACTGGAGCCTTAGCTTGAGAAGCTGAGCGATTCATCAATCCATCAACAACGACCCTAAGCTCCACTATCTGCTACTTTAGTTCTGTAAGCTCAATTGCGCCCATTTCCTGCAGCTTTTCATCAACCATATTTTCTAATGCGTCAATCCTATCATTCACATTAGGGAATGATGCTATGGCTCTCCATATTGAGGCATCAAAAATCGGCTAAAATTGCAAAGCAAACTTTGTCATTTGTTCCTTGAACTCAATGGTCCTCTAAACTGTGTTGGCAAAATTCGCCGAATTAAAAGCAAATATGGAATCAATTTCCTCTATTAGAAACGCTTCAAAAGAAGATGGATCAGCTGTAGTATGCTCGGTATGGCTACCTTATGGGATGGTAAAAGAAGTAGCCTCCAGAGTTGGTAGACGTGCCTCTAGGGTGAGAGCAACTATTTCTGAAGTACCACTCAGACCCATAACTTTGGTTTCATCCTTGGACCTCTTCGGATGATGTGTCTGGGTGTATCGCTCCGCATGATTAATACCCACATACTTTGGGACATCAACTTTATCACACATTTTAGTTATGAGGCAGGTAAATGGATAAGATGAACTTATCTTGGTGACTCTATCCCGGATTTCTTCAGCAATAATGTGCCCAAAGATTAGAGTGTACTTGGATATCATACTAGCCACTAGGATGGCCCGTTCAAGATTCAACTGATTGGCGACACCCGTCGACATGTGCCGGAGTCACACCAAGGCCTTCCATAATTTGGCCTCAAATGATTGTGAAGCCTTTGTGATATGCGGCTCATCCTAGTTGAGCCACTTTGGTGTCCCGGTCATTGTAAGATGCTTGGACAATTACTTTGACCATTTTAGCTCATTCTTGACCCGATATTCATAGTCAAAGGTGTCGGTGGTAATCACATATCCTATCCCAAAGAGGAATCTGTTAATAGTTTCAGAGGAGATTTTCACAGGGATACCTCACACTGGTCTGCTCTCAAGAGCGGGCAAGTCGGCAGCTCTTTGACCCTTCTGGCATCTACTTTCTAATATGGCTTGGTATTTCGCATAGAACTCCCTCACAATAAGTGGTTGGTAGTCCGGGAGTGGCTTTCTAGTCCAACCCAACCAGTAGTACCAGAAGTTTTCGTCAAGCTTGGGGATGTTCTTTAGCTTTAAAGGATCTATCCTATATTCCTAAGTGATAGGTCTTCTCATATTTCCCCGTGTTGTCACCTCAAGACCATAATCACATATTTTATTTGACCCTTTGATATTCCACCTAGCTTTTTCCCGAGCGAGTACTAGGGCCTGTCGAAGTGGGTGAAGTAGTCTCTTTTTTCCATAGTGGTGGTATCCTTATCAGTTTTAGAATCACCTTCCGCATCTTTGGCTGAACTGCGCTCCGACCCTAATTCATCATCATTTTATGACTCGGACCTGGTTTCCATGTCACGAGAAACTTAGGTAGCTGGTTCTTGCCCTCTTTTTGCTGGTGGAGGAGCATGGTCACTCTCCGCACTAGAATCAACTGTGCCGAAAAATGATCCTTTCTCCTCTTCAGGTGCATGCCCTTCGCCCTTCTTCCTCTTTAGACAGCGAAGGAGATACTATCAACTTTCTTCGGGTTTACTGGACGAGGGGGTGTTTTCTGAATCACTCTTCTCGACTTCAGAATCGGTTTCATCCTTTAGTGGAGATTTGACTGAAGTATCCTTTTATTTTTGAGGCCCTTCCATGTCAGAGTGGTGTTTTTGGTGCCATAGTACCTTCAGGCAACCATCATTAGCACATAATCCAAAAATTAAAAACCTAAAATTTTTTACACTAAATTCAGAAATTCACACCTCCCACGGGCGTAAGAGGTCTGACATCCCGTGGAAAAGGGAGTCAGAATTGTCCAGTGAAGTTTGCAGGTGAAATAGTCCTCCTACAACCTTGCGCCACTGGCGTGGGAGGTCTGCCGTCACATGGGATAGGGCGTCGAATCAAGGTAGTGGAATATTTAAGGACAATATGTCCTGCCACGTGCATGGGAGGTCAGACGTCCCATTGGATCGGGCATCAGATATGGCGAGAGACCTTTTCAGGCTCTGAGAAATTTCCAATTCCCTAGCCAACGCCCGTCGTGCCTCAGATGTCCCATCTGCTGGCCCGTAGGATCCAAGTTTTGTGCAGAACACATATCTTCTATTCATTACCATAGATTTTCCCCTCACCTAAATAATAAACATATAACACTGATAAGCATCCTCACAACCCATTACTCAGACCAAACTCCCAACCCATTACTCAGACCAAACTCCGAACCCTAATTCCCATTTAAACTTCATACACACAATCACATACAAAAGCATAGTTCAAGTCTAGGGTTTGTGACTTTCATTACGATTACCAACATGCTATTTGGTTCATTACAAACCCATAGATAATAACATACCAAGAGGCAATTTAAAAACCATGAGAAAGTGAACTTATTCTTGGTATTGGACAAAGTTTGAAGAAAACTTCAGTCTTAGGTGATTTATTGAACTTGATAGATGATGCTAATGATTGTGAACTTATATAAAATATGTGGAGAGGGAGATTATTATGGGTTGAGAATCTTTGGGGCTTTGATCGTTCTAAAGGGAGAAAGAAAAAATTTGTTTAAGGAGGGAGATGAAAGGTTTGACCTTAATTTGATGAAGGTCAAACTCTTAAGGGATGCGGGGAAAGAGGGGAAAGAGGGGAAAGGGAGACGAGTCAGGTCGGGTGCTAAAAAAAACATTTAAAATTTGTTGAACCTAGTTGACCGACCCAGACGATGGGCTACGCGATGCCCTTCGGGCACGTGATGGCCCATCATTCTTCACGTACCTGGGCATCTAGACATTTTGACCAACCCAGACAACAGGCTACGCGACGCCTGTGGGGCATGCGATGGCCCATCCTGGGTGACTTACCTGGGCATCTTGGGCTTACTTACAACATCCATAATGGTTTTGATTTCCCATCATGCGTAGCATGGGAACAAGCCAGTGACTTCTTCCAACTCAGTCTTGGCATCACGCCAATCTTCCATGCCTGTCGGAGCAGCGATGGCCCATCATGTAGGGCATGGAAGTAGGATAGGCCACCATTTTTTCTATACTTAGCATCTTTTCAGCTTTGATGCCCTAGTACCACGGACTTGGCACTTGTGACGGCCCATCACAGAGCCTATGGGACACCTTTTTACCTGTTGTTCTTGCAATTTTGTTTTCATCTCACCACTTCCTGCAAATTTAACACATATTAGTCCATGGGTTTCCTCCCATGTAATGCCTGATTTAACGTCACAGCATGACACAAGTGTTTTGGATACTCAGAAATTGCCAAAACACTCTACAAAAGAAAAATCAAAAGAAAAATACATGGGTTGCCTCCCATGCAACACCTGATTTAACGTCGCGGCATGACGCAAGTCACTTGATTACTCAGAATTCATCAAGGCCCTTGATTGGGATGAATTTATCAAGATTCAAGGCTTCAATTGCTTTGAGCTCCTCTGCGGTACCTAAATATGCTTTAATCTGCTATCCATTTGCCTTGAGCCTCTTGCCATCATGATTTTCAAGTTCGACATCCCTATGTGAAAACACTTGTACAACTTTAAATAGTCCGATCCACTTGGACTTTAACTTGCCAGGAAACATGCTAAGTCTAAAATTCAAAAGCAGGACCAAGTCACCTCGCTGGAAATTTCTCTTTTTGATCTTCCGATCATGATACAATTTCATCTTCTCTTTATACAAGGTTGAACTCTCGTATGCATTCAGACAAAACTCATTCAACTGCCCAATCCGGTGCAACGATGCTTCTGACTAATCTAAGTTTAACTTCTTCAATGCCCACATGACCTTATGCTCTAATTCAATTGAAAGATGGCACGCCTTTCCAAACACAAGCTGATACAGTGACATACCTATTGGCATCTTGAAAGCAGCCATGTATGCCCACAAAGCATCATCTAGTTTCCGCGACCAATCCTTTCTATTAGCATTAACAATCTTTGACATGATTGACTTGATTTCGTGGTTGGAGACTTCCACTTGCCCACTAGTCTAAGGATGATAGGGGGTTTCAACATTGTTCTTCACTCTATATTTATCTAACAAATTACGAAACAACTTATTGCAGAAGTGAGAACCTCCATCACTGATGATCGTGTTTGGTGTACCAAATCTTGAGAAGATGTATTTTTTCAAGAATGTTGTGACACACTTACCCTCTTTACTGGGAAGCAAAACTGCCTCCACGCACTTTGATAAATAGTCAACAACCACCAATATGTATTGATTTCAATAAGACAACACAAATGGGCGCATGAAGTCAATACCCCAAATGTAAAACAGCTCAATCACAAGGATGGGAGTAAGAGGAAGCTCATGCCTACTTGATATGCCTCCTTCCCATTGACATTTGCTGCAGGATTTAGAAAAATCATGGGAATCTTTGTGAAGAGTCAGCCAATAGTTTCCACATTGCAAGATCTTACGTGCGGTCCGAAAACCACTATGATGTCCCCCAACATGGGATGAATGACAAGCTTCTAAAATCTCCATCATCTCAGCTTCTGGCACACATCTATGGATCATAGTATCATCCCACAAACGAAACAAGAATGGTTCCTCCCAGAAGCATTTCTTAACATCGGACATGAACTTTCTTCTTTGGTGAACAAACATATTAGGAGGCACCAAATCACTTGCCAAATAGTTGGCAAAGTCTTCAAACCATGGAATCAGGTCCTGTAAGGCATCCAACACTTGCTCGTCTGGAAACCAATCATCAGTCTCCTCCTCATCATTTAGCTTCAGCATTGCTTCTTATTTAGTCTAGATAAATGGTTTGCTACCTAATTTTAAGTACCCTTTTGGTCCTTGACTTCAAAGTCAAATTCTTGTAGTAGCAACACTCATCTAATCAATCTCATCTTAGCATCTTTCTTTTCCATATGGTATTTCAGAGCTGCACGATCAGTGTGACCACCACCTTCATTCCAAGCAAATATGATTTGAACTTCATAAAAGTGAAGAACACATCGAGCAGCCCTTGTTTAGTCACAGTGTAGTTCTTTTGAGCCGGATTGAGTGCTTTGCTAGAGTAGCATATGGGATGAAGAATCTTTTAACGTCTTTGGCCTAGGACTTCTCCTAGCACCACTCCACTAGCATCACGCATAACCTAAAAAGGTTGAGACTAATCATGAGAGATAATAATAGGGGCAGAGACCAGCTTTTCCTTAAGAGCCTCGAATGCCTTCAAACATGCCTTATCAAAAACAAAATTTACCTCCTTCTCTTATAACTTGTACAATGGATTTGCAATTTTGGGAAATCCTTGATAAATCTACAATAAAAACCAGCATACCCCAAAAAGCTCTGAATCCCCTTTACAGAAACTGGTGGATGTAATTTTTCAATCACCTCTATCTTTGCTTTGTCGGCCTCTATACCCTTCTTGGAAATCCAATGGCCAAGAACTATACCCTCTTTCACCATGAAGTAACACTTCTCCTAATTAAGTACCAAGTTGCATGGTTCACACCTCTTTAGCACACAACTGCGATGACCCAAATAGTCATCAAAAGATTCACAAACCACCGAAAAGTCATCCATGAACTCCTCGATAGTGTCCTCTACCATGTCATAGAAAATAGACATCATGCAACGTTGAAACATTGCTGGTGCATTGCATAGACCGAAAGTCATTCTCTTGAAAGCAAATGTCCCATACGGATAGGTTAAAGTGGTCTTCTCTTGGTCTTTAAGAGAAATCAAGATCTGATTGTATCCTGAATAACCATCAAGAAAGCAATACCATCCTCTACTAGCAAGATGGTCTAACATCTGAACCATGAATGGTATTGGAAAATGGTCCTTTTCAGTCCAAGCATTCAGATTCCTGTAATCCATACATATGCGCCAGCCTATGACTAGCCTCATTACAATCAACTCATTCTTCACATTTGGGACTAAAGTAATCCCACCCTTCTTCGGCACACACTGAACCGAGCCCACGCACTTGCTATCAGCAATAGGGTAAACTATACCTGCATCCACCAACTTTATAATCTCCTTCTTGACAAACTCTTGCATAGGCTGATTCAACCTACGTTGGTGCTCAATACTCGGAATGCAGTCTGGGGCTAGCTGAATCTTATGAATGCAAATTACAGGTGGAATCCTAATGATGTCAGTAATGGAATAACTAATGGCCCTTTTAAACTTTCTCAACCCAGAAACTAGAGCTTCAACTTGCCCTTACCCTATGTCTGCTACAATAATAACTGGAAACGTCTCATTAGCTCCTAAGAACACATATCAAAGATGAGACGGAAGTGCTTTGAGCTCCAAGACTGGAGGCTCCTCAATAGATGGTCTGGCAGGCGGTGTTTATCTATTCTTCAAGTCCAAATCAAGCTTCTTTGCAGCATAGCTAAAACACCCCATACCTCCAAGTGCTTCAACCATCTCATCATACTCCTAAATATCATCTCCACTAAAATTCTTAATTATAACTGCAAGTACTTCAACACAACGTCTCTCCTCAACAGGCATAATTAGCTTATCCTTATCCACCACATCAATAACTAAAACCATGCGCATATCATCATGATGCTTCATAGACTGTCATATGTTAAAAGTAACTACCTAATCATTCAATCTGAAATTCATCTGCCTATTCTCCAATTCAAACAACGCACATCCAGTGGCAAGGAATGGTCGTCCCAAGATAATAGGAACCTCAAAGTCAACCTCACAGTCAAGGATCAAAAAGTATATAGGGAAGATAAAAGTATCAACTTTTATAATCACATCATAGAGAATTCCCACTGGCCGTTTCACTGTGCGATCTGCCATAAGAAGCCACATTATCGTCAGTTTGGGAGATCCCAAGCCCAACTGATTGAACACTACTAGTGGAATTAGATTAATACTAGCACCATGATCACATAATGCTTTAGCAAAGTAGAATGCTCTAATCATACAAAGAATAGTAAAAGCTCCAAGATCTTCCATTTTCTGCACAAAAGAACGGGAGGCTATTGCACTATAATGGTGAAAATTATTAGCTGGCTAAAAGCTCACTATTCTATTCCTAGTCACCAGATCCTTTATGAATTTAACATATCCT
Source organism: Jaltomata sinuosa (assembly GCA_003996215.1). Lineage (NCBI taxonomy): Eukaryota > Viridiplantae > Streptophyta > Magnoliopsida > Solanales > Solanaceae > Jaltomata > Jaltomata sinuosa. The sequence goes on from QJPP01002418.1 coordinate 21,422, forward strand.
GGCATCTGCTCCAATGCTTCAACTAAAGGAATATTGACTTAATGTTTTTTCAGCATGGAGATAAACTTGTGAAATTTGCCGTCCTCAACCTTTTTCCTTAATCTCTGTGGGTAAGGTTGAGGAGGCAATGGCATGGGCTTCAAATTTGGTGAAACCTCTTTGTTCTTTGCTTTCTACTCAGAAGAATTCCGCCTACTTGGACCTTCATCACTATCCTTTTCTTCAGACTCGACCACAATCTGAGCATTATCCTTTTCAGACTCGATCGACTGATTAACAACTATAGGCATAGGAGGGTAAATAGTTTGTTTTCCACTTTGGGTAGTCATAGCCATAAATTGTTGATCATTCATTAGATTTTAAATAGTGTCACTTAGGAGAGTACCCTTTTGATGCTGATTTATGCTAGTAGACATCTGGTGCATTTGGGTCTGAAGCTACTTTATCGCAATAGAATGAGCCTCCACTTTCTAACTCATACCCCAAAGGTCATCTTTGCATCTCTTTCATGCTTTCATCCGTAGATTAAACCTTTTGAAATACTTTGTTGAACAACTCTCTAATGGATTGTTGTTAAGGTCTATCTTCATGATTTCTAGGAGGAACATACAGACCACTTCTATCATTCTTGTAGCCATCTTTTTTATGCCATTTATCATCCCTGTCTCTAGCTCTGCTCTTTTCTCTGTAGCCAGACCAATTGTACATGTCATCTCTATCTTTGTTCTGACCTTGATTTCCTTATCCAGAGGCCCGGAAACCTGCTCCTTGATCATTCAGATAACTAACCTCCTCATTGAATGAGTAATCGTCTGGCCTTGGTGCTTTCCCATATGAACCGATGGCTTTTGCCTTTTCTACTCCCACATCTAGGATTTTCTTTGAAATCAACCCAATGCTTATCTTCAATTCAGCAAATTCCTATTTGATGTCTTGCAATCATGAAGTTCAATGGACTTTCCATTCGCATATGTACCTCCTGGGGTCTCGACTCTCTAGTATGCCATGCTATGTTGGAAATGGTAACCCTGTCAAGCATCTCAAAAGTTTAAATATATGAATTCTCCATGAATGCTCCTCAAGTTACAGTGTCAGCTACTCCTTTTATGTTGGCATTCAATGCTTTATAGAAGATCTCCATCAGATGACGTGAAGGGATTTTGTGTTTCAAAATTTGTTTCATCATCTTACTGAACCTCAACCATGTCTCATATAATTCCTTCGTAGGTAGCTGCTTAAAATTGTAAACTTCTTGCTTCAGCTGCAACATCCTTAATGGAGGAAAGATCCGCTCCAGAAACTAAGTCTTCAACTTATGCCATGTGTATATGGAATTATCTGGCAATTCTATGAGCCACACAGTTGCCTCTCCAGTCAATGAGAATGGACACCGTCTCAATCTAATAGCATCTTTCCCCACTCCTAGTAGATTATAAGATTTGCAAATCCCCATAAAAAATTTCACATATAGATTTGCATGTTCCGTAGGATTTCCAACATATAGTCCCTTTAGGTTCAGCAACTTGATCGTGGTGCTGGTGATGTCAAACTTCATTCCTTTAGTCAGTGGTGGCAACACTATGGGTCCTGTAATACCCAGTTCCTCCACATCATCATCATCATAGTAGCGAGGGGCATGCCTCAACTGCTGTATCTGTCGGCCCCTATTCTGTGGAAAATTCTGGCTAGCTATCACCTCGTCTCTCACAGCTTGTGCATCAAATGCGACTTGATGGGAAGCTTGTTGTCGTGCTAGCCTTTCTTGCTCAGCTGTCGTATTTCGAGCTGCGAGGTCTTCTTAAATTTGAGCATCTTCAGCAGTAAGGGCGTGTTCCCCTACCTTTTTCCTCTGCTCTTCTTAAGCCAACAACCGAGTTGTGATCTGCTCCAGTGTCTCATGCTCTTCCTCTTTAGACATGTTTCTTAAAGTTCTAGGGAGTTAAGAATTTTATGGGATCAAGGGATTTCCTTGACTCTTTGTACTGGGCATGCACAAGTGTGCAACGTGTGTAACACAATTAAAACAACAGAAAAATTAAAATCAAGAAATAAGGACTAATAGTGAAATAAACACAATCTCCCTTAATCCTAAACCGTATTCCCCAGCAACGCTGCCAAAAATTGATACACCCAAATTACACCTCCTTTTAGAAGCGTAAGCAGTCGCTGTTAAAATATAGAATCCAATGAAGGTTGGGGTCGATCCCACAGGGAATATGGTAGGACTAGTGTTGATTAGTGTTTACTTACGCTATTAGAAATTTATTTCCCTCGAAAGGAGGGGAGGTTTAAGTGACAAATATTTATTGTGATTAAGTATCGAAAAAGTAACAAGTATCAGTTTCAAAAGTTATTATCAATGAGAGAAGTGACTATGGTAGTGTTCCCCATGAGATTATAACTTAGTAAGGCATTGTACTTAGTAAACTAGCTTGGTGCTTAGCATGCAGAATTGGTAAGTTAGGTTAACCTAAATAGTTGGTCCCTCAGATAGTTAAATTTCACCAAACGCCTTGGTCCAGCCGTGGGTGTATGATTTATGTCAATTACCCTGGATCCAAGATTAGTTATTCCCAAACAAGGTCAAGCTATTAAATGAGGGTTGGTAGACTCATATCTCCATTGTTGAACAACCCTTTTCCCATCCATTTCCTCCTTGGTCTGACAAGTAAGGATAAGGCGAGTTCTAACATTGTATACTGTTAAAAGGCAATCAAAATGAAGGGACGAACAATACATGCACAAACACCGCCATAGAATTACCAAGTACTTTGCCTACTTCGTTAATACTTCATGGTTCCCACAACCCTAGTTGTGGATTTAGCTACTCATGTTTGTAATTAAAAAAAAATAATTGTTGGAGCATTCATGAGTATATACTTACAAGAAGAAGTAATGAAATCTGGAATCTTGAACAAATCTCAAGAACACTTCAATAAAATCAAGAACAATCTTTGAATTCTCAAAACAATAAATTAATGTCACAAAAATGAGTCACAATGTAGTAAACTTGGTAGAAAAAGTTGGAACCCCAAATAAAACCTAAGGGGAAGTATTTATAGACAACAAAGACCAAATCCTCAGAAGACTGCGAAATCTGGATGCGGCAACTCCAGTGGGATGCCTCCCGGGCCATTGTTGATGTAAAGAGCATCGTGGGTGCCCGTTGGGCTACTTCCCAGCTGAGCCCCAAGTCCACTACCTCTTTCTCATGGGTTGCTAAAATGGGACATCATGGATGCGATGCCCGTCATGGTTGCCCAATGTCTCTCCTTGGTCTCTCAACATTCTCACTATATTATTTCCATGGGCGGTTGTGATGGGACATCGTGAGTGCGACCCCCATCGTGGTTGCCTGTCGCCCTTAATTAGATACTTCACATTGGTCTCTTGCTCATATCAATGGGCCTTGCGATGTCCCATCGTATCTTTCGAGGGGTTGTGGCACCTTGTCAGGCTTCAATGTCTTAGCTTCTCCTGCTGCCTCATTCAGACGCCTTCTCCCACGGGGTTTGGTGGATCCCATGCCTGTGGGGCATGCCTTTTGCCAAGAAAACAACAATGCTTTGGTATTTTCATATTTTCAATACTTTTCCCAGTACAAGCAACAAACAATATCAAATCTAACAAAACATGCTTAAGAACACCCAAAAATCCTTAGTATTAAGCGTCGAAAGTGCAGTGAAATCCTGGCACATCGGGATGCACTTGTACTTTTGGAGTAAGACTATGAGTTCTTAAATGTAATAAGGATGTCTTATGAAGTATTTTAAATACAAAATAATTTAATTTTAGGTTTTGAAGTCAAGCAAGTTTTAAATTTAATTCGGGGAAAGTTATTGTAAATTCCATTATGAAACTTTCAAAATATTTGGGTAAAATGACTCAAATATTTTCTCCTAATGCATAAAGAGTTAGAAGGCGTACGACCTACCAAATCAAAGATATACAAATTTAATTTCCAACATACTAAACCGCTCTTCAATACGACTTCAGAATAGAGAGATATTCGCATTTTCATAAGACTGCACAAGAAGGCACGTCAAGGTGAGGCCCCTAGCCCTTATTTTGGTTGGCCTTTATAAATACAATTCTCCTTCGTTTTGAATTCATAAATCAGACCAAAAACTAATGAAAATCAGAGGTAAATCCCCTAAATAATCTATGGACCTTGATGCTTTCAATTCAGAAGTTTAACGAAAGTTGCTCGACGTCGCGATCTCAACATTTTGGTGTAGTTTGTCCCGACGATTTCATGGTGTATCTATATGGGTGTTGTTTGATCGACCTAGCATTTTTTTTTGAGTATTTTGAAGTAGATATGGAGATATATTAGAAAGGTAAGGATCCCATACACTTATCTATTTGTTGAATCCAGATTCTAAGCTTCTTGTCACAAAAAGTTGTATTTTCGAATGACTTGTAGTAGTTTCTTGGTGATTTTGGTTCAATTTATTTTTACTAAAATGATGCATCTTGGAATTAAAAAGCATTATGTTGAGATAACCTTCCTCCTATGACCCTCCTTCACAATTCCATGTTCTAGTACTGTTTTATAGATTTCCGAGCCACGAAGTGGTATTTTGGATCCGTGGCTCTGCAAAGCCCCTTTGTCTTATTGAGTTGGGTTGTTATTGTTGTATATTTATGGTGTTAAGGTGTTATAGGGATTGGAGGTTTGTTTGATTCTTATCGGAGTCACGTAAGATAGTTGTTGGATTGAATGACATGAAGTACGCTTTGAAATAGTGCCTCGGGAGCTCGTTGCTCCATCGAGATGTGGTTACCTAATTGTTATTGGATTTATATGCTTTTTATTATTTTGTGTAGCCTCATTTTATGATTTGGAATTGGCTGGTCACGAGTGTGACATTGATTCCTTATCGATTGGTTATGGCTCGTTCTTGCAGCCTTGTTGATTCTCACATTTGTTGCATTGCATTTGGTTTGTCAAGCTTGATAGAAACACCTTTGGGGCTTCAGTTGAAATTTATGTTAAGGATTCCTTTTAACTTTCTGGCATGAGCTTTAAGGCCAAACATTTTATAGCTTTCAAAACGTCGTTATTTGACTTGTGGCCTTATAGTATTGAGCTTAGCTCCACGGCATGATATAATGACTAGCAGCAGCACTATATTCCTTACCTAAAATCCTAGAAAAGCATGTTATGATTCAATTGAGGTCATCTATGATTATATGATATTCTTATGTTGCTTTTATCATCTTGTTGCTGCCTATAAGATTGTTTTGGCCTCAGCAGACACTGGCACTGCAGGGTTTTGGAGCCTACATTCTAGTTACTATTACCATGCCTTTGGGCTGGGCAGACCGTACCTACAGGATGGGCAGGTTGTACCTATGGGGCAACAATTACATTATATTACCGTCCATTCGGGCCGAGCAGATCATACCTAAGGATGGGTAGGTTGTACCTACGGGGCAGCAATTACATTATATTACTATGCCTTCACGCCAGGCTGATCGTACCTACGGGATGGGCAGGCTGTACATATGGGGTAGCACATATATGGTACCACAGAGCCTCAAATTTATAGTGATTCACGACTCATATACAATCAGACAGTTAAGATCCGAGTATCATTGGGGTCCAGGTAAGGGGGTTAGTATGGGCATTTAGTGATTGTTAGGACTTATGGCGATTTTATGTTTCTTGTACCTATCAGGATTATGGGGACCAGGTATGTTTATTATTTGTTATGTGCTTTATATGATATCTTATTATAGGAAGGTATGTTATTGTACTTCTATTTTACTCCTGCCCTTTTGTTCAGTCCTTATACTTAAGTTTCATTTTTCAATTTGCCTTAAATGCTCGATACATTATTTCATACTGATTCCCAATTGCCAGGGGCGCTGTATTCATGCTTGTAGGTCCTGAGCGATGACCAGATAGACCTGTCGGGTAGCATACCCGAGCTTTCATCGGGTTGGTTGACTTCTTTCTTTCCAAGGGTCACCAGAGACTCTGAGGTTTACCCTTTTTGTTGTTTATAACTTTTTGAGTAGGCTGGGGGCCTGTCCCACCAAGTATTGTATTCATAGAGGCTTGCAGACTAGTCAATTGGGTTGCATAACTACGATGGTTTCCATTTTGGCCTTGTATGTTTATTAGCTATAGCTTGTTAGCCAATTCGTCTTTGTTGTTGTTTTGTTGGAAGCTTAGCGACTCATTGGTCTAGTTTATATTGCATATACATATTTTTAGTTTTTATATAGAGATCATGGTGGGCTTAATGGCCCACATAACATTTATGTTTTCCCAGATATCATGGCGGCCTTGATGGCTCAAACATGACTTACGTGTTACCTACTTATTGCTTTACATGAACTGTTGGGAGTAGTTGTTTTCTTGATTGTGCATGGCTGCTATGCGCCATTGGAAAATAGTTTAGCAGGGTCGGCTTTGGCCTATGTTTTGGAATTAGGTGCCAGTTTCACCCCCTATGTTGGAAGCGTGACAAATACACTTCACAAAATCAAATTATCAGTTGAGAATCTTGTGACGACCCAATTTCTCAGGTCATGATTGCACCTACAATGCCACTGTAGGCAAACCAATCCCCGTAGCCTGTAACGGTTAGTAATGGGACACTAAAGAGGTGAAGCACGTACAAGATAGAGCAATAAGAGGAAGAATATAAAGAATACATAATAGGAGGAAACAACCTGAAATATTTATGTATATACGGAAGCTAAACCATTCCATGACCTTGTATCATAGTATACAACTGTCTCTGAATAGCAAAAGTGTACATAGTACAAAAGAAGAGATAAAAGCCATTCCTCGATCGCCAGGAGCTCACCCTAAGTCTTGAATGTCTAGAAGAACTACATGAGTCTGCACGATCAGTGGTGATAACTCACACTAGGATCTTCACCAGGAAGATGCAGAAGTGTTGTATGAGCACCAATTGCAAAGCAAGTGGTACCCAGTAGGCATCATCAGCTGAATGAGCATATATAATACTTAAAAGCAGTAAATACTAGACAAGAAGAAAGTAGTCACAAAAGAAAACATAGCAAAACACATGGAAGCTAGCCACAGATGGAAGACAAAGAATGTACAAGTATACTATGCTAGCCGCATAAGATATATATCAATAGAACACATGTTAAAGAGTAGAGAGCACACCTAGATCCTTCCAATAACAATATATTCAGTGAGTTTAAGAATATGTCCGTATACCGGTAACCTAAAATAAAGGGAACGAAGGAAAACAACTAAATATAATCATGTTGACAGTAAATCTCACAAGATAAGGATGATCAAACAATAACCCACGAGTATCTATAAAACGAACAAGTAGTACAATATGAGTGATTAAACTAATTGACCTACAGTACCAACAGGCACCCATACACCTGAGGAATGCATACAAGTGAAGATAAACCCTCCGACATCGAATAATACCAGAGCATACACTCAAAAAATAACAAACAAGGGTGGAACCATAAAACCAATGCATAGTATGATATGAAATGCTTGGTGGTACCGTATGTCCCACCTTCGGCGCCCGTAAGCCTAGCAGGTAGGTCCCAAGGAAGGCTTCCCCCATATACCTCTACTCCGCCATATACCCCTCCTCCGGTACTCTCAGATCGTACCCCTTACTCTGGATCAGCAAGGTCCATGGAGGTCACTGCAATCACATGCAACTCTCCATATCTCAATAATTGTTCCCAAAATCTCTCTGAGTCTAAAATCAGTAGAAAAAGTCATGTGTAGCGCTCTGGCCGAGCCGAGCCTAGTATCATATCAAAATTAGTAGTAAATCATGTTTAGCACTCTAGCCCAGCTGAGTCTAGTATCAGTTTGAAATCAGTAGAAAATCATATCAAGATACCTTTTACTCCAAGAAGATCCAAAAAACCAGTTTAAATCCATTTATTGTCATTTATACGAGAAAATGGGCCCTTGGGCCATGCAAAGTTAGAAAACCGGTGATAATTTGGTCTACAACCATAGTAGTAATAAAGATCAATGCATAAAAACTCTTTGCATGATAATGATGATATGCTCGTAAACAATCAATAGCCCAATGACTCACAATAAATGTACCAGCCCTACACAGGCTCAATCTTCTCTATAATACAGATAATCACCTAATAATAATAAATCGATGTCCAGGACTCGTGTACATTTCCTAATTATCCCACCATTTATGGTCAAAAGGAAATTGCAAGGCCACAAGGGGTGATATTAGAAAATAAGACGGACAAAAAGAAAGCGGACAAAGTCTGTGGTGCCAACCTAGTAAACCCACCCCAATGATTCTAGATAGTACATTTATATCCTATATACGCAAAGTATAAGGGGAGTAAGACATAATCGATGTGGCGCCTGACGATAAGTTGTTGGAAAGCCAAAGCCTAAGCCCAAACTACTCTCAGAAGCTCCGAATAGCACTCACACCATCAAGAACATAATCTACACATTAAAACAAGGCTAACAAGACCCATATTGTTAGTAATTAAACCAGGTCAAAATCAAGATTAAAAGTGGGCTCGTGGGCCCCGTAACCCAAATATGAAAGTTAAATGGTCATGATATTCCCGACATGACCAGGAGCACATGCTCAAAAATTAAGAAAAATTTAAGAAACGAAAAGGCTCAAAACAATCGCAAAACTCTCAAGAATCAAAGAGGGAATTAAACAGAGAATTAAAGGAATTAAAGGTGAAAAATTACCAATTGGAGTTGGGAAAAAGATCACAGACCGAAAAGGTTTACCCCAATGCCTTGGAATATGCCCACACAGATAATGGAGCTTGAGGTCATGAGGTCAAGAGGAAATAGTGAAAATCATTTTTGGGAGTGTTTAAAATGAAATGAAAAAGAAGCCAAGCATTATATGCTGCCATCCATTTAGGCGCAGGCCTGGCCAAGGCGCCGTAGGGGAGCCATCGCCATGGAGGGGAAGGGAACGCATGCGCCATCACTATGGTGGGAATGGGAGCGCAAAGGCCAATGCCACGGCGGGGAAGGAAACGCAGGATCTCCCCTTGTTGAAGCCACCAGGCATTGTAGGTGCGACACCGAGGGCAAAGGCGCGGTAGTGCAGGTGCGGCTAAGGCACCTGCCACTATGCAAGACCAGAAGACAACAACAACCAACTGCTAACTCAACTCAAAACCATTACGATCGCACCCTCTGGGAAAAATCTAAACATCGCAGACACAAACCAAAGGTTCTACCCTACCAGAAAGAGCATTAAGGAATCAACGAAATTGAAAAAATATCCAATAGAGGTCGATTTAATAAGAAGTGGGCCCCACACCTAAATGGCCAACTTTTCCAAAATAAAATCTAATAGCTCAAAGCATGTTCGGAAGGCTTGGGACCCAAACCAAAGGTCCTTCTATCCCAAAGTTTACATTTCTTAGCTAATAGCATAGACAAAATTTCCATCCGAGGCCATCTTCTCTGAATGTTGACCAAAGTCAAACTTCCAAGTTTAACTGGCCAGAAAACACAGAAAGCGAGATAAATCCAAACCGAAAGCTCTCAACCCTCGACCAAGGGTCCAACTATACCAAAATTAACACTCTGAAGCTCACAGAACTGTCAAAATTTGATTCAGAGCATGTTTTCTAAGAATGTTGACTAAAGTTAATGATTTCCTAAGTTGAGGCTATAAAACAGGCAAATGGTCATAACAACCAAACGAACGGCTAGGGCACTCAACCACCGGTCCTAGTAAACCATAAATGACTTGGACCTGCTAAAGGAATGCTCTAACAATACAAAGAAAGCAAAAATGTGACAACAACTGGAAGGGTCATTACATCACCCACTAATAAAATGGACTTTCATCCGTGAAAGTCAAGAAGAAAGGAGTACCTGAAGGCTCAATCAACTGTGGATACTGATCCCATATCTCTCTATGGGTCTCCTAATTAGACTCATCAACTGGACGATGCCTCCACTAAATGTAACTATAAGAATCTCTCTAGACCTCAATCTCCTAAAATCTCTAGCCAGAATGGCTACCGGCTCCTCAACAAAGGTCAAACTCTCATCCAACTACACTGAATCCCACTGCAACACATTTGACTTAGGCAACCATGCTATGAATTCCATAATGGCAACCATGTTATGAATTTCATAGTGATCTCTTCCCATTTCTACTCAGGAATAGGAAGTCTCTGCATCAATCCACCAGGTCTCATGTGGTTGAACTTAACCAGTTGACAGTTTAAGCATCAAGATACAATCTATGCTATGTCCCGCTTCATACCACTCAACCAGTAAAGTTGCCTCAAATCTCTATACATCTTAGTTTCCCCCGAATGGATGGAATATCTAAAATAATAAGCCTCGCAGAGAATCAACTAAATCAAATCCCCAAATCTTGGAACACAAAGGCAATTATGAAATCACAGAACACCATCAAGATCTAAAGTAGCCCTGCTGGCCTCACCATGTACAACCTGATCACGAATATCACATAATCGCTGATCCTCAAACTGACACTACTAAATTTGATCCACCAAAGTAGAACAGACCTCAACACTAGCAAGAACTCTGCTAGAATCTTACAAGTCAAGCCTAACGAAACAGTTAGCTAAGGACTAGATTTCTAAAGCCAAGGTTGCTCTGAAACTTAAAGAGAAGCTAAGCTATCCATACTCACTGCCATCCAGCTCAAGACATCTGATAATAGGTTTGCCTTGCCCAGATGGTATAGAATAGTTAAAGCATAGCCCTTCAGTTCTCGACCTATCTCTGCTGCCTAGAGTTTAACTCTTGCTGACTCGTGATGTACTGAAGACTATGGTTGTTGGTGTAAATATTATAGTAAACTCTATATAAGTAGTTCCTCTATATCTTTAGTGCACAGACTACCACTGCTAACTCCAAGTCATGAGTGAGGTAGGTGTGCTCATGGACATTCAACTTCCTTGAGGAATATACTATCACACAACCCTGATGCATCAATACATAACCAAGACCAACTGATGAAGCATCACAATACACTGAGAAGCCCTGACCCTCAAACAGAAATGTTAACACCGGAGATAACGTCAATAAGACCTTAAGCCCTTGGAAATTATCCTCACAAAAATCTTACCACTGAAATGTGACATCCCTCCTAGTCATCCTAGTCAAAGGTTCTGCTATGGAAAAAATCACTCAATGAACCGCTTGTTTTACCCTACCAACCCAATGAAACTATGAACCTCGGTAGGAGTAGTAGGCCCCGTCCAATCACAAATGGCTGCAACCTTTCCTGGATCTACTAGAATCCCATCCTTAGACACTATGTTCCCTAGGAATGCTACTGAGTCAAGCCAAAACTTGCACTTTGAGAACTTGGCATAAAGCTAGTGATCTCTCCAAGTCTGGAGTATGGTCCTCAAATGCTGCTTATCCACGAGTATATCAGTATGTCATCAATGAATACTATGACAAACAAATCCATGTATGGCTTAAGAACCCTATGCATCAAGTCCATGAAAGTTGTGAGGGCATTAGTCAACCCAAAAGACATCACTAGGAACTCATAGTGGCCATAACGTGTCCTCTATTCTGTCTTAGGGATGTCCTTCGCTCTAATCCTTAACTGGTGGTAGCCTTACCTCTAATATATTTTAGAAAACATTGTTGAACCCTGGAGTTGATTAAAAAGTCATCTATACGTGACATTGTGTACCTATTATTTACAATCACCTTATTTAGCCATCGATAATCAATACACATCTTCATCGAACCATCCTTCTTCTTCACAAAGAGATTGGCGCACCCCAAGGTGATATACTCGGTCTAATAAAACCCATAGCTAATAAGTTCTAAAGTTGAACCTTAAGCTCCCTCAACTTAATTGGAGCCATATGATATGGAGTAATGGAAATAGTCTTGGTGACCGGCTCTAACTTGATGGCAAAGTCTATATCACTCTTAGGTGGAAGGCCTAGCAGGTCATCCTGAAAGATATCTAAGAACTCCCTAATCACAGGGACTGACTCAAAGAAGAAGTGTCAGTACTACAATCCTAGACATATGCTTTATAAGACAAACACCCATGCAAAATCAACTTCTAAGACTGAAGACAAGAGATAATCCAAAACAGTGTGTAGCAGAAATAACTCAGCCACACAACCAGAGATATGTCGAGCATGGATATGGTAATGGTCTTGGCATAACAATCCACAACCACTCAATGAGAGGATAACCAATCCATGCCAAAAATCACATCAAAGTCTAGCATGTTGAAAATCATCAAATCAGCCTAAGTCTCAAAATAACTAATAGCTATCAAGATGGATCTAACAACACAATCCACTATTAAAGATTTGCCTATCGAGGTAGAAATAGATACATCAATAGATAATGGTTCACTAGCCAACCCCAAACAAGGAACAAAGTAGGCACAAACATATTAACACGTAAAACCAGGATCAAATAAAGTCAAAACTGACTGGCAGTAGACAGAAATCATACCTGTGATCACCATATCTGAGGCCTCTGCCTCTGATCTAACAAGGACCGCATAGAACTGACACTGATAACCACCTGACCAACTGCCATCCCTACCAACTGTCCTTCCATGCGGGGCACTACCTCTACTAGGGATACCACTTTCTCTGACTGGTGGCTGCACTTCTTTTAGAGGCTGAGCTAGCTAAGCAGTTGGCTAAACAGTACCCACTGGGGATACTTTATAGCATAGTGACCAAGAATACCACAATTACCATATGTCCTTGATGGCCCACCCTATCAAAATGAACTTGCTGAACCTATAGGGCCATCACGACTTGATGCCCTAGATATTGTACCACTTGATGACTGACCACTTTAACTATACTGACCACTATGACCCTGACCAAGCTGAGGTCCTATAAAAGTCTGAAGTGATGCTGAACTGGCCAGCTAGACTGACCTTGATGCTGCTATGGGTGATATCCTCTACCTCACTGACCAGAACCTCTACTACCGGAGTGAGAAACATTGTAATCACTCTGATTGCATGGCCTCTTATAGCCTCAGGATCATGACTATGCAAATCCTCTATAGTGCGGACATGGTTTGCTATAGCCTGAAATGGTCGCCCACTAAGAACTAGTATATCTGCAGTATGTCGTAGCTTGGACCTCAATCCTTAAATAAACTGATGAACCTTGTCTAACTCTATAGGAATGATCATATCCCTAAATTGAGAAAACTTGTGGAAATTGATCTCATACTTGTCTACTGACATAGATCCCTATATCAATTTAGTAAACTACCTTTTACGATGCTCAGGGTCATTTTGAGGTAAGAACTTGGACATAAAAGCCTTATAGAACTCTCTCCAAGTCAGTTGAGAATACATTGACGGTCTGCAAGCTACATGGGCTCTCCACTAAAGCATAACTGGGACATCCAGCTGATAAGTAGTATAGCCGACCCCGTGGGTATCCAATAACCCAAGATAATAAAGCATCTCCTTACAGGTATAAATGAAGTCTTAAGCATATTGTATGAAAGTACAGGAGAACCTTAGCAAAGACAATCTCAGAAATTTTCTCAAAGCCTTCTGCTCCGACTCTGTCCTCACTGGGCCAAGAGCAAAAGGTTGAGCAACTTTGTGCACTAACTGAACATGTGCATGGGGAGCCATAGTAGTAGGCTGCACTCCTAAACTATGAACACCTAGGGCTGCCCCTCGAGTGAAAGTTTGTGCTATACCTGAAGGTTGTCCCCCAACTATCCCCATTAATTAAAGAAGCAAACCCCAGTTATCCAATGAAGGAGTTCTGGCTGGTGCTGACACAGATGCTAGTACTGGCCCTAGTGGCACCTGGGCTGCTCCTTTGTCCATGACCTACTATTTTGGGACTATCTCAGGCTCAGGCTCAGCCTCAAGATCTCTAATTGGTGCAGCTGCTCGGTCACATTCTTGGCCTCTACCTCTACGACCACCTCAGCCCTTAGATGGAGTGGGGCCTGCTGGTGCCTAAGGCTCACCCTCGTCCACTGTCAAAGATCTCATACGAGCCATCAACAGAAAAGTGAACTAGAAAAAATGAGATTTCTAGGAAACCATCTAAGATAAAATGCATGATATAGGAGCAAGAAAAGATTCATGTTTCCTAAAATGCCATTGTAGCCTCCCAAAGATAGAGTATGGACGTCTCTGCCTTGATCTGCAGGACTCTACTAGACATTGGCTCTTATACCGATGACACCAGTGAACCTATGCTCTGATACGAAGTTATTATAACCAAATTTCTCAGGTCATGATAGCACCTATACCTCTTTTCCCCATAGGTATAGAAATCCTCACAGCTCGGAACGGTTAGTAATGGCCTACTAAAGAAGCAAAGCATGTACAAGATAGAGTAATAAGTAGAAGAATATAAAGAATACATAATTGGAAGAAATAACCTAAAATATATATGTATATATAGAAGTTAAACCATCCCACGACCTGGTATCATAGTATAGAAGCCACTACTAATATATACAGAGTATAAGAGGGTACAAAATAAGAATATACAACTGTCTCTGAATAGAAATAGAGTAAATAGTACAAAAAAGAGATAAAGCCAAGCCCTGGTTGCTAGGGTCTCACCCTATGTCTTGGATATCTAGAAGAACTGCACAAGTCTGTGTGATCAGCGGCGATAGCTCATACTAGAATTTTCACCAGAAAGATGCAGAAGGGTAGTATGAGCACCAATTACAAAGTAACGGGTACCTAGTATGCATCATCGGCCGACAGGGCATATATAAGATATAAAAGCATTAAATAGCAGACATGAAGAATGTAGTCAAACAATAAAACATAGGAAAACACATTAAAGCTAACAACAGATGGAAGACAAAGAAGGTACAAGTATAATATGCTAGCCGCAGAAGATATATATCACAGAACACATGTGAAAGAGTAGAGTTATGAATGCAGTCTATTTCTTTTCTGGGTCATACTTTGACTAAAGATGGTATTCGGGTTGATTCTCAAAACATAGAGGCAGTAAACAACTAGCCTAGACCACTTCCCCGTATGATATTAGAAGATTTTTGGGTTTGGCTGGTTACTACAGTAGGTTTGTGGAAGGATTTTCTTCCATTGCTGCCCATTTGACGTGATTGACTCAAAAGAAGGTAAAATTTCATTGGTATGAATTATGTGAGAAGAACCTTCAGGAATGGAAGACTAGATTGACCACAACTCCAGTGTTAGCTATACCCGAGAGCCTAGATGATTTTATTATGTATTGCGATGCTTCTAGGAATTGTTTGGGTTGTGTTTTGATGCAACGTGGTAAAGTGATTGCTTATGTTTTCAGACAGCATAAGACTCATGAGAAGAACTACCCTACTCATGATCTTGAGTTGGAAGCCGTGGTCTTTGCTTTGAAGATTTGGAGGCATTACTTGTATGGGGTGCATGTGGATGTATTCACCGATCATAAGAGTCTTCAATATGTGTTCACTCAGAAGGAATTGAATTTTCTACAAAGGAGATGACTTGAGCTCCATAAGAATTATTACATGAGTGTGCTTTACTATCCGTGTGAGGCCAATGTTGTGTTGGATACACTTAGTAGATTGTCGATGGGTAGTGTGTCTTCAGTCGAAGAAGAAAAAAAGGAACTTGTTAAGGAGGTTCATAGTCTAGCTCGGTTGGGAGTTTGCCTTATAGACTGGAAAGAAGGTGGTGTTATTGTTAAGAATGGTTCCGAATCATCCTTTGTAGCAGAAATGAAGGCAAAGCAAGACAGTGATCCCATTTTACTTTAGCTTAAAGGTGCAATCCATCAGCAAAGAGTTGAGGTTTCCTCCGAAGGGGGAGAAGATGTATATCATTATCAGGGTCGACTATGTGTGCCAGATGTTGATGGGTTGCGCTAGCATATTTTGACTGAGGCTCATAGTTCCAGATATTCCATCCACCCGAGTGCCACCAAGATGTACTATGATCATTGGGAAGTCTATTGGTGGAATGGTATGAAGAGGGACATAGCCGATTTTATGGCTAAGTTCCCCAACTATCAGCAAGTGAAGGTAGAGCACCATAAACCGGGTGGCATGATTCAGTATATTGACCTTCCCACTTGGAAATAGGAAGCGATCAATATGGACTTCATTACAGGTTTGCGTTGTACTCAAAGGCAATATGACTCGATTTTGGTGATTGTCGACCAGATGACTAAATCATCCCATTTCTTGGCTGTTAAGACAACATATTTAGCCAACGATTATGTCAGACTCTACATTCGGGAGATAGTGCAATTGCATGTGTTCCTTTGTCCATCATTTCAGATAGGGGTACCCAGTTTACTTTTCAGTTTCGAAGATCGTTTTAGAGAGGTCTTGGTACTCAAGTGAAGCTTAGTACAACTTTTCACCCTCAGACAGACGGCCATGCAGAGTGTACTATTCAGACATTAAAGGATATGTTGAGAGCTTGTGAGATTGATTTCAAAGGTAATTGGGATGATAAATTACCTCTTATCGAGTTTGCCTACAACAATAACTTTCAGTCTAGCATCCAGATGGCTCCGTATGAGGCACTTTATGGTTGAAGGTGTATATCTCCTATTGGTTGGTTTAACGTAGGTGAGGCAGCTTTGATTGGCCCAGATTTGGTGCATGAGACCATGGAGAAAGTTTAGCTTATTATGGAGAGGTTGAAGACCGCTCAGAGTCGACATAAATCATACGCGGATGTGAGGATAAGGGAATTAGAACTCGAAGTTGATGATTGGGTTTTTCTAAAGGTGACACCCATGAAGGGTGTGATAAGATTTAGAAAAAAAGGAAAGCTTAGTCCCTGTTTTGTATGTACTTATTGGATTCTGAGGAAGGTTAGTAAGGTTTCTTATGAGTTGGATTTGCCATCAGATTTGGAAGAGGTTCATTCAGTTTTCAATGTTTTCTTATTGAAGAAGTGTGTTGGTGATCTGACCTTGATTGTTCCTTTTGAGGATGTAGGTGTGAAGGATAGTCTCACCTATGAGGAGTCCCCGTAGAAATCCTTGATCGTCAGATTCAGAGGTTGAGAAACAAAGAAGTCAATTCGATAAAACTTCTTTGGATAAATAAGCTTGTTGAAGGAGCTACTTGGGAAGAAGAATCAGCCATGAAAGCCAAGTACCCTCATCTCTTTCCTTCCAATTTCGTTCCAGCTTAAGGTAATAGTTTCATCCTTAGTATGTTCCTCCGATCCTATTCCATCGGTTACTATCATGATTTTAGCATGCATTCATGTTTTCGAAGTTGATTTAACCATGTTTTAATTGAAAAGTTCAGTTTTCATGTTTATTCCTTGATTTCCATGTTTTGTTGCTGGTTGGGCTGTTTTCTCTTCAGTTTCTCTTTCTTAGTCATCATTCGAGGATGAATGTTCCCAAGGGGGAGATATTTGTAATACCCCAGAATTCGATTCAGCTTTTTAAGTGAGAAATTCTTAAAATTCTTAAACTACCAGGAATCATGAGTCAAGTCTACGATTCATGGAAGGAATCACGACTCGAGGAAATGACTCGTGAAGCCAGCTCTTCAGCTCCCACCTATGGTCTGAGAACCACAAGTGGAGTCTACGGGTCGTGATTAGTTTCACAGGTCATAGAAATCACCCGTGGAACTCAGTTTTAGTGCATTCTATTTTCCAGGAACAACGAGTTTGTCCTATGGCTCGTGGAAGTTTCAAGAGTCATCCTGTTAAACTGTAGGACCTGATCCACAGCCGGAAACTTTGGCTTAGGAATTGCGACTCAAGTCCACGAGCCGTGGTTAGTTCTATGATCCGTGGAAAGGACCCGTGGAACCTGAAGCCGAATTTTAAAATAGATTTTTCTTAATTAAGTCCCATGGATATTTTAGTCATTACCCACTCTTTTAACTCCTAAGTGATGTCTTTTTGACCATTTTTAGCATGAATTCTAAACTGATTAGCCTAAGTCCCTTCTCATTACCTCATTCATCACCCAAAAAAGAAAAGAACTCTCTCAAGCTCAAGGTCTCAAGCTCCAAGTCCAAGTCTCCGAATCTTTTCAA
Source organism: Jaltomata sinuosa (assembly GCA_003996215.1). Taxonomy (NCBI): domain Eukaryota; kingdom Viridiplantae; phylum Streptophyta; class Magnoliopsida; order Solanales; family Solanaceae; genus Jaltomata; species Jaltomata sinuosa. The sequence goes on from QJPP01002418.1 coordinate 39,429, forward strand.
TTTCAAGTGCGTTAACTCTACTCAAGGTATGCCGGTATCCAACAATGGGTTCCTTTCACCCTTGTGCTCAAAACCCCAAATTGCAAATTTTATTTCTTGAACTTTAAAATTAGGGGTTTTACCCAATTCTTATGGGTTTTGCTATAAATTACCTTCTCATGATTTTATTATGAAATTCCATAAAATTGCATGATTTTTGCATGGGTTTTTACACATGAACTCCTATTTCATGAATTGAAGGCTAATTATGGTAAATTCTACATGCATGAAGTGATTTAAGAAAATTAGGCAAATTGATAACATGATTTCATGAATTTCAAGCAAGTGCATGCGTAGTTCCTATTATTTATGAAAGTATGTGTTATTATGAAATTGATCTAAGGCCATGAAAGTTTTCAAGTTATGAATTATTATGCAATGCAAGACACCCGATGTACCATCAATGTTCATGAATCATGAGTGTGAAGCATTCCACACTTATGGGTGAGACGCTATGAGACGTCATTAGGAAAAACTTTATTTCCTTCTTTTCCATCTCGTGCTATAGAGTATGAACTCTATTTAATATCCTTCTAACTCATGCTCTATGTGTCACAAAAAATTCCTTCTAGAAGAGCTAACGAAAGGAAAAATGGGAATCAACAAGCACCAGCAGCTCTAGCAGAACTTTTGAATAAGCAAGTCACTCATGCAAAATTTAAGGCTGCTTTTCAAGTTCTAGCATAGGCCATAACCGCTCAAGTGAACCAATAGGCTATGGCACCATCCCTACCCTATACCAATTCTACTACAACTAGAATCTGATATTTCACTCGGATAAACCCTCTAGTGTTTCTTTGTTCCATGTCAGAAGAGGATCCACAGGAATTTCTTGATGACATTCAGAAATGACAAATATTATTGGTGTCACTATGGTTGAGAGTGCAGACTTAGCTGCTTACCAGCTAAAAGGAGTGGCTTATACTTGGTATAAGCAGTGGAAGGAGTCTCATTGTGCTAATGCAAGATCAGTGGATTGGAACCACTTCAAGACTACATTCTTGGATAGGTTTTTCCTGCTTAAACTCAAAGAATCCAAGGTCCAAGAGTTCATTAACTTGAAGAAAAATTATTGAAGTGTTAAGGAGTACACACTCAAATTTACGCAGTTGTCTAAGTATTCTTCGGCAATGGTAGTTGACTCCAGATCCCACATGAGTAAGTTTGTGTCTGTTGTGTCCGATGATATGGTCAAAGAGTGCAAGACTTCTATGCTAGTAAAGGAGATAGATATCTCAACGTTGGTGACATATGCTCAGCAGATCGAAGAGAAAAAGATCAAAGAGAGGGGAGGAGACACAAAGATCTAGAACATGTGACTTTAACTATTCTCATTAGAGGTCAGATAGTGGTTACCGCTCTCAGTTCCATCAGAAATCTTCAGCTCCAGCCCCATCCTCTTCTAGTGATCCAGCGCCTTTGTCCAGGCAGAATAGGCGGGATAAGGCATCAAGATCCAAGTCCTAAGGTATAATCACTAGCGGGCGCACTCATTTAGTTTCCAAGAAGTGTGGTAGGAACCACCAAAGTGAGTGTATGGCAGGCAGTGGTAATTGTTTCAGGTGTGTTAAGCCAGGCCACATAATGAAATAGTGCCCAATCACTTCTCAGAAAGGTAGGGATACTCGCCCGTAGAATCAGGCTAACTCCATGATAGCTCTAGTAGGTCACCCGACTCAGCAGGGTGCCTCATCTAGTGTAGGTGGCAGTAAGCGCCAAAACAGATTGTATGCCATTGACACTCGACAAGACCAGGAGGATTCTCCCGATATGGTCACGAGTACATTATAAGTCTTCTATTTGGATGTTTATGCATTGTTAAACCTAGGGGCTACACTCTCTTTTGTATCCTTTTATATAGTAGTGAATTTTTGTGCTAGTCTAGAAATCCTCCTAGAACCTTTCTCAGTCTCTACTCCAGTTGGTGATTCATTTATATCTAGATGGGTATACAGAAATTTCCCTATCATAGTTTCTTAAAGAGTCACCTCAATCGATCTTGTAGAGTTAGAAATCACTGACTTCAATATTTTTCTAGGCATGGATTGGTTACATTCCTATTATGCCTCAGTTGACTATAGGACTAAGACCGTTCATTTCAAATTTCCAAATGAGACAGTCTTAGAATGGAATGGTAATACCATAGTGCCTATAGGTCGATTTATCTCTTACTTTAAGGCCAGAAAAATGATTTCAAAAGGGTATAGCTATCATCTTGTTTGGGTTAAGGATAAATACTCCAAAACACCAACTCTTGAGTCAGTCCCTGTAGTGAATGACTTCCTTGAAGTGTTTCCAGAAGATCTTCTTGGAGTTCCTCCTGAAAGGGAAATTGACTTCGCGATAGATCTCCTTCCAGATACCTAGTCTATCTCAATTCTGCCTTATAGAATGGATCCAGCTGAGCATAAGGAATAGAAAGAACAATTCAAAGAACTTCTATATAAGGGCTTCATCAGACCCAACATGTCTCTATGGGGTTCTCCAGTGCTTTTCATGCATAAGAAAGATGGTTCTCTCAGGATGTGCATTGACTACCATCAGTTGAACAAACTTACAATCAAAAATAAGAATCCCATTCCTAGGATTGATGACTTGTTGACCAACTTTAGGGTGCTATTTTCTTCTTTAAGATAGACCTCAGATCTGGCTATCATCAACTCATAGTTAGAAATTGTGAGAGTGGTGTTGCAAACTCTCAAGATCGCCAATTATTTTCCAAGTTTAGTAAGTGTTGATTCTGGTTGAAATTAGTTGCTTTCTTTGGTCATGTGGTATCTAGTGAATGAATCCCAGTTGATTATCAAAAGACTAAGGTAGTGAAGACCTGGCCCAAACCCACCTCCCCAACATATATCAGAAGTTTTTTGGGTTTGGCTGGTTATTAACGGAGGTTTGTTGAAGGATTTTCTTCCATAGCTTCCCTATTGACCAAGTTGACTCATAAAAATGTTATGTTCCAGTGGTCGGATGAATGTGAGAAGAGTTTCTTAGAGTTGAAGACAAGGTTTACTACAACTCCCGTTCTAACTCTGCCAGAGGATTTAGATGATTTTTTGTTGTATTGTGATGCATCGAGAGTAGGCTTGGGTTGTGTCTTGATGCAACATGGTAAGGTCATAGCTTATGCATCCAGACAGCTTAAGATTCATGAGAAGAATTACCCAACTCATGACCTTGACCTTGCAGCAGTTGTTTTGCCTTAATGATTTGGAGACACTATTTGTATGGTGTTCATGTAGATGTGATCACAAACCATAAGTGCCTATAGTATGTGTTCACCCAAAAAGAGTTGAATCTTCGATGAGGAGATTGCTCGAGTTCCTCAAAGATTATGATATGAATGTTCTCTACCATCTGGGTAAAGCCAATGCGGTGGATGATGCCCTCAGCAGACTGTCCATGGGTAGTGTGTCACATGTTGAGGAAGAGAAGAAATAATTGGTCAGAAATATTTATAGGCTTGCTCGCTTAGGAGTTTGCCTCATAGAAATAATAGATGGTGATGTGATAGTCCAAAATGGGTCAGAATCTTCATTTGTAGCTGGAGTTAAAGAGAAACAAGATCGTGATCCCATATTACTCCAGTTGAAAGGTACAGTTCATCAACAAATGATAGAGGTTTTCTCCCAAGAGAGAGATAGTGTACTTCGCTACCAGGGTCGATTATCTATGCCTAATGTGGATGAGTTAAGATATCAGATCCTTACGGAAGCCCATAATTCATGATATTCTATTCATCTCGGTGCCACTAAGATGTACTATAATCTACAAAAAGTTTATTAGTGGAACGACATGAAAAGGGACATTGCAAATTTTGTGGCTAAGTGTCCTAATTATCAGCAGGTGAAGGTCGAACATCAGAAACCAAGAGGTGTGATTCAGGATATTAGCATTCCTACTTGGAAGTGGTAAGTAATCAACATGGATTTCATTATAGGTTTCTCTCGCACTCGTCGACAGCACGACTCCATTTGGGTGATTATGGACAGGGTGACAAAATCAGCCCATTTCCTAGTAGTTAAAACTACAGATTCAGCAAAGGAATATGCCAGACTCTAAATTCGCGAGATTGTCAGGTTGCATGGGGTTCCCTTATTTGTCATCTCAGATAGGGGTACTCAGTTTAGAGCTTATTTCTAGAAGTATTTTTAGAAAGGACTTGGTACCCAGGTAATACTCAGCACAACATTTCATCCGTAGATGGATCTCCAGGTAGAGCATACTATTCATACCATAGAGGACATGTTGAGGACTTGTGTGATCGATTTCAAGTGTAGTTGGGATGATCACCTACCTCTCATAGAGTTTTCCTACAATAACAGTTTTCACTACAGTATTCAGATACCCCCATATGAGGCACTTTATAGGCATAGATGCAGATCACCAGTTGGTTGGTTTGAAGTAGGTAAAGCAGCCTTGATTGGGCCAAATTCAGTTTATTAAGCCATGGAGAAAGTTCAGCTTATTAGAGAATGATTAAAGACAACTTAGAGTCATCAGAAATCCTATTCGGATGTCAGGAGGAGGGACTTAGAGTTTGAGATCAATGATTGGGTTTTCGTGAAAGAGTCACCCATAAAGGGTGTGATAAGATTTGTCAAGAAAGGAAACCTCAGTCCCCGGTATGTAGGCCCTTACAAAATTCTGAAAAGGATTGGTAATGTGGCTTACGAGTTAGAGTTTCCAGCAGAACTAACAGCAAATCATCCTGTTTTCCATGTGGCATTGTTGAAAAAGTGTGTTGGTGATCCAGCATCGATTATGCCCTTAGAGAGTGTGACTGTGAAGGATAGCCTCACCTATGAGGAAGCCCCAGTAGAGATTCTTAACCGCCAAATTCGTAGGTTGAGAAATAAGAAAGTCACTTCGGTGATTTTTTTATGGAGGAATCAATCAGTTAAGAGAGCTACTTGGGAAGCAAACGCAACCATGATGGCCAAGTACCCTCACCTCTTTCCTTTCGACCCAGTTTCAACTTGAGGTAATAGTTCCTCTCAAGTCTCTTAGTTACCTCATGTGCATGTCAGACTCAGTATCATGTTTTCCCAGCTTTTCTAGTATTTCGTCTCAAACAGTCGATCTCAGCTTGACAAAAGTCCCCATGGGCATTGTAAGTTCGATGGGATGTGGGATACGCCGTGGGAAAGTACCAGTGCCTCATCCAAGCCTCCACAGTCCCGATAGGCAGTCACCACGGCCGTCACGGATGCGACGGGCCATAGGAACCCATCGTGTGAACCATCCAGGGACCAGCTCTAGCCTAACCCTCTCCGACACCTGGGTTCGATGGGATGTCACAGGTCCGATGCCCGTATGGTAGCCCGTCCAGCGAAGGGAAATTCTGTAATTCTATATTTGAGTCCCTAGATTCAATCCAGTTCTTTAGACGTAGAGTTCCGAAACCTTATGAATTCATTACAATTATGATTATATTGCTTTTATATATTTATTGCATGTTTCCTTGGGAATCTATGATAGTCATATGTACAGAGTTCAGTAACCCTAGCATGTGTTAATTTCAGTACTCATAACTTATACTTTCTAGTCAGATGATTCAGTCAGTTTTGCTTCAGAATTAGAATGGTATCAGTTTCAGTATTATTATATTGCATTCTCAGATGCTTATCAATATTTGAGCTATCCAGTATTTCAACTTGTATTCTTTGCTTATGTATTCAATGAGGGGTAGACTTAGGACCAAGTGGATGAAAGGATGAACGCTCACCCGCCAGTTTAGGCTGAGACCTTTGGTATCAATTTCTGAGACCCAAAACTATGGCGCCACCATAGTTTCTAAAGGGGTCACCTGTCGGATTAGGCTTAACACCATTATCCCTTGTGGACATCAGTTTAGTGGATCCACATCATATTTGTTTGTACCCTTGGTAAGGTGTGAACACCCTTCCCTCCAGAGTTACAGGTTGGCTCCATAGCCAACTCATATTAGGGTATGTCAGTTAATAGTAGCTCCCAAAGTCAAACTCAGCATTGCATTGACCTTGTATTAAGTTATTTTGCTCAGTTCGGTATGTTACAGTATTCAGGTTATTTACTTTGTCATTGCATTTAGTTTATCCCTCAGTTCATGTTTCAATATACATTTAGTCTTTATGATATACAACGTAGATCCCACTCGTGGAACTTAGGGTAAATGCATGTGTTTAGAACAAAGTCTACAAGCTGGGTCCACATATTTTGGTTTAAACCACGAGCAATAGTCCATTATCATAGAAGTCAGACAAAACTCACCCTAGAAATACGTGTTCCACAAGTCTATTCCACGGTATGTTGTTCAATTCATGAATCGTAAATAGTTCTCATGGAACTCAAGTAAGTTCCTTTTAAATATGTTTACCCAACACGGACTTGACCAGACCCGTGTCCCCAATTTAAATTAATACCCTTAAAATTTAGTTTAGTTCCATTAATTTTGAACCGATCATCTTCCCTTATACAAAAAAACTTCCTCAACTTCTCCTACTCCTATTCAAACACAAAAACCCATAAATTCCAATTCTAATAATTCCCCACATTCTCCAAAACAACCAAACCCTTTCATTTTCTTCACCATCAATACCGACAAGAATAAACAATAACATAATCCAAGAATGGGTCGATGTTGTGGCTTAATTCTACAAGTATTTACTCAAGTTTCTTCCATTATTCTAAGGAACTAAGTAAAATTCTATCCTTGTTTGAATTTTTTAGTTGAAACACTTAACCTAGGGTTGACCTTGTGAGAAATTGATATTTAAACCCCATGGGATGATAGTTGTTGAGTAACTACTTTGCATATGATTACATTATGTGTATTTATGGTGATATTTTTTAAAATCATGTTCATAAATATGAAAATTGATGTTACTTGCTGAAATAGTGATCACGGAAGAATTCAAAAACCGTGGTTCATTCCACATACCGTGGATAGCAATCGTGAAAATCAGATCAAAAGGTAGACCCTCTAGTCTGACTTCCACGAGGTTCATCCATGATCAATATAGAAAACCACGAGTCATGGATTGCCTCTGTGGAATTCAAACCTACAAACAAATAACTAATTCATAAGATCCACAAAGGGTTTCCATGAGTCGTGGTTCAATCCACTGGCCGTGGAGCCACTCTTGGATATCCAGTTCAGAAATTTTCTGCAAACTTTTTAGATTCTTTTTCAAACACATGTGAGCTAATAATTTATTGCCCAGGTAATATGCCTCCTAAAAAAACTCTAAAAAGGGTGGAGAACACATCTCAAAGAAAATAAAAGAAGTGGCTCGTATATTGAAGTCTAGACTCACATACAAGCACTCTAAAATTGAAAGGAGTGGGTCAAAATAAGTTTATGAAATCCAACCATACCTAAATATAGAGCTCGAGACCATGAGATGGGGAGCAATGACCTAGGCTACTGATCAGACAACACTACATCTTGCACTACCGACTGCGACACAAGCAATAAGGAGGGAAAAGGGTCATCAGATAGTAGGGATATAAATATGAACAAGGGTGAGAGTTCACCAGCTCCCAGTACAAGGAATGGCTCAGGTTTTGATGCTATTGAGTCTGATATAGCTGAAAAGAGTTTTACTGACCCATCCATACTAGAGTCTGAAAATCATAAGAGGGTTGAGGTAGAAAGATTTGACACAACTCGGTCTTATGATAATAAGAGATGGTGTGTGCTGGGCATGCATAGACATTATGAGTAGGATGGAATATTTACTGATAAAGGCATGCCCAAGAGAAGAATCTTTGCAGAACCATAAATTCTAACTGAGGGCCTGCGCACCATCCCATACATACCAACTTTGATCACTAGATACAAATTTAGGTGGATGGCTAAGCCATCGAGAAGGTACAACCCTGGTATAGTATGGAAGTGTACACCAGTTGACATCTCTGAGTGCATCATCTAACTTTTTCTGTATGGTCTAAGAGTATGAGTTATTGATCGACATATCCGAGTTTGATCATTATATGTAGACAGTAAAGGGTAGAAACAAAAAAAAAGATTTTGTCTAGAAAGTTGATTTAGTGAGATGGGTTGCAGGATACATTGTTGACCGTGGAGAGGATGCCGAAGGGGTTATGAGAGGTGAGATCATAAAGGTGCCCTTGAGTTTTGTGGGCAAGCTTTGATGGGCTATAGTACAGTCTCGTATTTGTCTAATTCAGGAGGACAACACTCTTACTCCAAATCAGGCAGTGCTCATGGCCAGCATTATGGCTGGTCATGAAATCAACTTCCCCTGGTACATTATCAAGGAGATTCATAAGCGAGCATTCAGACCCAATATTAGCATCCCTTTTCCTTGCTTTATTCACTACTTACATATAGAGTCATCAGTTTTGATTATGCCAGATGTTGACTATTTGATTGAGGTTACTAGGACTCAAGACCCAGGGCTGATTAAAGATGACACTAATCAACTCACCCATATAAGAGAATATACCTCCACTTCATCTTGTGCTGTGTTGTTTAAGGGGCCGACAATTCTGAGTGATCAGGCTGACACTGGTGCCACAGAGCATCACACAGAGAATAGTACAGAGGTTCTAGTTCTGGGGGCTACTACTGCAGCAGAGCGTTCCACAACCTCCACTTCTGCACTGTCGTCCTCTAGACCATTAGTTGCTATTCCTATTATGCCGATGTGCCCTGCTCCTTATTGTATGGTTACCATCACTGTTGAGTTCTTAAATGATTTGGCCCGGTGCTGGATATAGATAGAGCAACAGATGGCTGATTTGCTACAATAGTTGAGGCCTTGGCTGAGGTCTACTATTGTAGCCATTAGGTGAGTGTTACAATAGAGGTTTAGCCGGTGATAGACAGTGTCACCCGTGAGATAAATAGGTGGATAGATATATTTGAGTGCCAAATGAATAATTAGTTGCAAGACATATTGTTCCCTAACTTAGAGGGATTACAGGTAGAGGTGGCATAACTCAATAAGGAGATTAGATCACTAGACACTATCCAAACCGCTGTTATACTTTCCATCCCCATATCTATGACAGTGATTCCTATTGTTGTTATTAATTGGTTTTCTAAAGATGAGACCTCCAATGCTAGTAAGAATAGGGCTCATGATGAGGGTCCGTCTGAGGCTGAGCATGATCCAAAGAGAGAGAATTAGGACATCACCACTGCAACACGGCTGTCCTTGGATGACCAGAGGCTTTGAGAGGAGGCTGACTGTCAGCAAGTTCAAGTTGATTCCTCTAGTTTGGCAATAGTTTTAGGTGGTGCCATGCCAGTAGAGATTATGATTCCCGAGATTGCTAGTACCAGTAGGGCACCTCCCATAGCCCATACCACTATTGATACATTGAGTGCAACAACCACTATCGATGGCATAGTTACTTCTCTAAGCGCCATACCACAGGCCCTGTCTACCTTACTGGATGCCAACACTTAGGTGCTACAGGTATGTTCTAGCCTCTTTATGGATTTACTCTTTTTAGTGCATTGGGGATAAGGCACAGTCCTTTTTGGTAGGGTGGGAGGTAGCTAGCTGTCTTTGTGCTTATTGATGGGTATCTTGGTAAAGTCTAAGTAGTCAAGAAAACTACATAGTGACAGAACATTAAATCTAGCGCTACTTGCGAGGTAACCAAACGATGGTACTTTTGAGTATCTGAGTCCTTGGGGTTTTCTTGTTGTGTTCATTCCCCGAGGACCATCATTTATGTTGAACCAACATGCTTAGAAGTAGTTTTTGTGTGTTTGTGAAAGAAAGATAGGAACTTATAGCAGTATATGTCTTGCAAATTGTTTTTGAATGTAGCTTTAATGAAAAATTGAGACCCCTCAAATTTTTGTATGCCGTGTTAATTATTTCGGTAGACTGACCACTATGGATCTGTGCATAACATTGTATGTATGGATATGATAAAATCTTAAGCTAGGGAATAAACTTGATAGTTAGCAGTTGATAGTGACTCTATGACATGTGTGTGAGAGCTGCATTTGTATCGTTCTTGCTTTGTGTTCCAATCCAGAACTTACCCGATTTATCATTCCAAGGATGTAGGATAGTTGGTTTGGACATGATCATAGACATTTTTTTAAATTAGTCTACTTAGCCTAAATTACCATCCAAATTAAATGATATCCATAGATCCCTGATTTTTAGCCTAAATTGACCTTTTTTGTTGATTAGCCGATTCAACAGCCCAACTTTTGTTTGAACCTTTAGTTTGACTCTGGTCCCTCCTTTGAACTTATACACCTTAACTCAGGCAAATTACCTATGTTGAGGGTGGCTACTGTAGAGGTAAATAAGATAAAGAAGGGGGTATGAAAAGAAAAGACTAGTGATACAAAGGCAAAAATAATGGGTGTGTCATATGTTCTAGAACAGAAAAAAAAATAGACAAAAGTTGAGTTTAAATTAAAATTCGCACCCATCGCTTGATGAAAAATAAATGATAAAAAGGGAGAATAAGGGAGGAAAGCGGTTGTCTGAAAGTGAAAGAAAAATAGCATAGTGTCAAGGATGGCGCAGTCACTATTCTAAAATATACCAAACCCATCCCCGAGCCTACGTTACAAGCCGAGTAAATTCCTATAGTGATCCTACTCCAAATGTCCAAAAATCGAGGCATAGAAAATAAGGGCAAGCCTATGGTATTGTTCATGCATTTCTTGAACTTCTTTGGGAGAGTGAGTGTGTTTGTTCCACTCCTATTTATTGAATAAGTGTATGATCGGGTCTTCTTTGTGGTGAGGTCACTAAGGTACTATTGATTGCTTATTGTTAGGGAAAGTGTCATCTATGTATGCTATCTTGTCTATTGATATCATAATGTCATCAACAGATCTTGTTGTGTTGTGTTGATGAAAGGTATACGTGCACTTGTTTTATAATAAAAAGGAGGGTGTGTTGAAGTTATGAGATAATTTGAATAAACCATGTGAGAGTCATAGTTTGTAGTTTTCTTTTACTTAAGTGTTGTTATAGGATAGTTTTTATTTGGTCACTTGAGCACAAGCAATTGTTTTAAGTTGACGGTGTTGATGTGTCGTGGTTTTGCGGCACTTTTGATGCTTAAAACTTGGGATTGGAGTATATTCCTTAGTGATTTTTAGTAGATTTGATGTGTTTTTGAGTGTTGTGTAGGAAAATAAGGTTCAGAAGCTAACTAAAGGAAAAGATGAAAAAATGCCAGAAATTGAGTTTCACGACTCCACTCATGAGCCATCATTTAATTCATAGGCTGCAGAACATGCTCATGGATCTAATACTGTAGAGATGAAAGAAGCCTGACTTCCACAACAAGCAAGCATGAGCCGTGGATCCTATTCGTGAATCCAGATCAGAGGCAGAGTAAAAAAGCCTAATTCACATGAAGGTATTCCACGAGCTGTGGACCAATCCACAAGCCGTAAAATGGTCTCGTTGACTTGAACCTTCAAGAAGACAGTTTCCCTGATTTGTACAAAGAGCTTCTATGACCCCCAGAAGGTTCCAAGGATCGTAGATGGTGTACGTGGAAGTTTCCAAACTCAGTTCTCCTAGTTTAATTAGTATAGGATTTGTAATATCTATAAATACTATTCCTATTTTTTTTAAGTTTATGCTCTATTACTTGTTAGAAACGACTTAGAAACATAAAGTATTACATTGTTCTTCCTTTTGGGAGATTAATTCAGCCATTGGTTCTTGATTATTGATTCTTCTTTGATAAATCAAAATTTCAGATTTCAGATTTCTTTATTTCATCTCGTAAGTATATGATTATGAATTCTTCAACAAATTCTTATGTTTTCTTATAAACATGATTATCTATATCCACAACTAGGGTTGTGAAAACCATGAAGGATTAACAAAGTAGGAAAAGCACTTAGTAATTCTATGAAGGTGCTTATGCATGTATTGTTCTTCCATTTGCTTTGATTTTTTTTTAACGGGTGAACACGTTAGAACACGCCATATTCATACTTGTTAGACCAAGGGGGTAACATATGGAAAAAGGGATTATACAATAGATATTTCAGGCTGTCAACCCTTATATAATAGCTTAACCTTTCTCGAGAATAGCTAATTTGGGATCAAAGGTAAGGGTTAGTAAAGCATAAATCCATACACATACCAAGTTGCATGGTGAAATTATTCTATATTGGTGACCAACCATTAAGTTGAACATAACTTACCGATGTTGCATTCTATAGAACTAGAATAGATTGCTAGTACATCGGCTAACTGTATTATGAACTAATGGCAAACAGAATCCTAGTACATTCTCTCTCTAAATTACAACAATACTAATACTTGCTAGCAGTTGTTACTTATAATTTACAAACATTACTTGTTAATTGATTCCCCTATTTTTGTAAAGAAAAGATTAATAGCATGAATAATCGCATTGACCTAGATTCTAGCCATATTCCTTATGGGATTAACCTTAACATTGGATAGGTTCTATATTTGAACAATAATTACTTTATACTTAATTTTAGAGGTATAATTTGGGCGTACCAATTTCCTGGAGTGGGGCTTACCACACTTTGTAAATGGAGGAGTAGGCTTTCTTATCTTCCTGTAATTCTTTTGCCGACGACCCTCAAACTGACCTTAGCAGTGTCCCAGTACTGGCTGACTATAACGATCAAACCACTTGCCCTGTATCTATGGTGGAGCACTACCTGCTAGGAGGGGAGGATATCAATGGAGTGGGGGCCTAAAATAACTTAGTGGCTCCCTATAAGACCCTATAGTACGAGCCCTTTTACTCTGCTCCGTGTCTCTGAGGTGTCCCAAATCTAGTGAGAAAGGTCTATTTTAGTCTAAGCAAAATCCTGTATGCGAGAAACATCTATATCAACCTGTAGGGATGCTATTGTATAGTCTCCGATCAGATGATCACCCAAACCAGCCACATAACGATAAACTCTGGCCCTCATGGTAGGTGTGATATCTGGTGCATACCTCACCAAGGAATTAAACCTATGGATATATTCTATGATGCTAGTCATATGCACCGCATACACTCACTCCATGCTACGTATATTATGTAAAAAAACATGGGGTGTCATATTTTTTAACATTACCAACATCAGCCAAGAGTCCTTTCAGCTATGGTTATTCCAATTATGCCTCATGGGAGAGCAATGTTATGGTTGGAGAAGCTTCCAAAAGGCTCCATCACTTAATGGAATAAGCTAACTGAGGCCTTTGTTTACAACTTCTTTTTGCCCTCAAGAATGCTTCAATTGCATGACGAGATCATGATTTTTTGCCAAATTTCGGGTGAATACTTACACGAAGATTGGTTATAGTTCAAAAAAGGGTGCTATTATGTCCAAATCATAGGTTACCCGATGGAGTATTACTTCAACAATTCTATAGCTCATTGGATTCCATCAACAAGTCCATGGAAAACAATTTGGCAGGTTGTTCAATTATTGACCAAACTTATGGACTTGTCAAAGACTTGTTGGATAGAATGATATAAACTAATTAGGCTTGGCATACAAAAGAACCCAAGGTATCATCAGGTTTCACCTTTGCTATTATGACAAATGGTATGAGATGAAGGATGAAGAAAGAGATGAAACCTTGGTAAAGATGATCCAAGTTGTGTTGCTTTCTACACACGTGATGGGAATCCGCACAAAGAGTGTAATGCCTTGGGGATGAAGGAGTTAAATCTTATGAATAGGATGATACATACTTTTTGTTTGATGAAGAAGCACATTTGTTTCTAACAAAGTGGCGAGTTCTCGCTCGAGTTATCAAGGTGCTAACTAAGGCCCTTGGCAACCAAGGGAAGGGAACCAAGGCTGGAGAAATGATAAAGAAGCCCTGTAGAGAGATCATGAGCGAGAAAGAGACCGAAATAGCCATTGGAGAAATAGAGATCATGATAAAGATGGTGATAGGTATAATTACCAGAGTTCAAATACTTATGTGCATGCTCAAAAATTGTATGCAACCCCCATCCAAATAGGTGTTAGCAATCTCGCTAGCTCAAAAATTGAGGATATATTGGCCTATGTCTTAAAGAGGGTGGAATTAATGGATAATGGTATTCAAGAATTTAAAAGTGATGTAACTATGCTAAATAGAATCGTGAATTCCCATTTGGCTTCAATTAAACACCTCAAAGCTCAAATGAACCAAAGGCAAAAATGTACACTTCCAAGTGACACCCTTCAAAATATAAACAATGATGGCTATTGTATGGAAATTGTCACTATAAGAGGAAAAATGCTTGATGGATTAAGTGATATAACTGAGAAAGTTATAATTGAAAAGAAGAGTGATGAGAGTCTAATGGTGTTGGTTAAGCCAATTGATCTCTTGTTGAATAAATATAAAAGTGTGAATATGGATGAAGAGATTCTGAGCTTGTAGGAATAAAAGGTGGATAATCCTCCTCAAATTGTTATTGACTTCGAGGAGAAAAAATAGGACAAAGTTGTGAATGCTCTAATGCCAATGACCAAGTGTCCTCCTCTTTATCCCCAAAGGTTGATAAAAAAGATAGAGGACACTCAGTTCTAAAAGTTTCTTGATTTTTTTAGCAAATTTTTTGTGAACATCCCTTTTGTTGATTCCTTGCTAAAAATTTCGGGGTATGCCAAGTTTATAAAAGAATTACTGAAGAAAAATATAGTGATTGATGTGGGATAGTGGAGGTGTCGCATAATTGTAGCACATTTATGGCTAGCAACTTTGCTCCAAAAAGACAAGATCTGGGGGGCTTTACCATTTCTTGCACCATCAAGGTGTATCAATTCAATAAATCCTTGTGTGACCTTGGGAAAAGCATCAACTTGATGCCCCTTGTCATATTGAAGAAATTAGGCATGAGATATCCTAGTCCAACATTAATGAGGTTTCCTATGAAGGATAGATCAATCAAACACCAGGTTGGCATCTTATTTGATGTCTTGGTGAAGGTTTATAAGTTCATTCTCTCGATGGATTTTGTTGTTTTGAATTGTGATGAGGACTTAGAGGTGACCATCATTCTAGGGTGTCTGTTCTTAGACACCATCCATGCACTTTTTGATGTCGAATGCATAGAGCTAAAGTTCTGGGCTGGTAGTGAAGAGGTCACATTCATTGTGTTCTAATTAATGAAACTTCTGGATGACTTGAGGGTTGTCTCCTTAATTGAGTCGATGAATGAAGAAAAGGTAGGGGGCATGAAAGAGAATGGATCCTTTGTTAAAAGTTTTGTTCATTGTCTTGATTGTATATTTGCTACTCTTTGAGGCAAATGTCTGCACTATCCTTTATTTTTGAGGTATTATAATAGTGTTGCAATGTTAAATCAAGTGCTTGTTAGGAGGCAACCCAAGTGTTCATTTTGTTTTCATTTTTTTACTTCACTTGCTATTATTTTTTATGTTTTGCTAGATAGCAAAAAGATAGAAAAATCAAGTGCTCCAAAGAGGTCACTAGAAGGCACAATTAGAACACATGTAGAGCGCATCCCTACATTCGCGAGCCGCAGGTGCAACATACTTTCCAACCACAGACCTGGGAATAATGTGTTGAAATTTAGGGGGAACCTAAGCTTAACCCGTGCCCACAAGCAAGCTCCCATGACACACATATATAGCACAAGTACTTCTTTGTGACCCATAAGTGTGGAAAAAGTGGTAGGCATACCACTGAAGCCTCTGGTGTTTTCCCCCTACAATTTTTATCTCACCTTGACCCACAAGCACTCACCTATGAGCCACAGGTATAGTGTAGGTGGGAGGTATACCACTAAAGATCAAACATCCCAACGTCACCTCTCGCGTGCCAAATACACCCGCAAATTCCCTTATTGGGCCGCATATCCTCATTTTTCAACCTACAGGCTAGTCTGAAAAGCATCAAATATTCTAGGAATTCTTTACACATATTTTTCTTTTTTTTTTACTATTTCTCATTGGGGAAAATTCTTATTATTAGTTCTTGTGGGTGTATATATTTTGATTGATGGATTATATTGGAGCCGTGTCGGATTTGATTTTTATTTTTGATACTTTGGGTGCCCTTGTCGGTCTTGGTTTTTAATTTTCTTGATGCTATTTGGCCATTGTCGGGCATGATTTAGATTTTTTTTTTGTTTTGCTCTTATCGGGCATTTTTTGCTATGCTTAAATATTTCACCTCTTGGGATTGATCTTTGATATGAGTGTATACCATTGTGCTGGGTAGGTTTCACATGTCAATTGTCCTACTACCCATGCCTTGCAAATCCCCGCTCAATGCCTTCACCAAGCCTCATTTATAAAATGATTCATGAGTGCATGGTTTGAACTCGCCTTTGTAGATAGTACTTGTAATAAAGTTTGAGGGTTTTATTTGTACCACGGTTCTTTCCCAAGGAGAAATTTTTTGTTTTCTTCCTTTTCTGTGTCGAATCGGGTGGAATGTCCCTAAGATAGATTAAGAGGCAACTTTATTAAGGGAAAATGCCAATTTTAGTATTTACTTTGAGTCGGTGTGACACTTGTCTAAAATGGGACCACTAAAAATTTTCTTAGCAAATGATTTTTGAAAATTGAGAAAAAAGGGGAAAATAAATTCAGGCATTCTCTTGTCATGATCTTTAAATTCTTCGTTTGGCTTTTTGTTCTCAAATTAGCTGTATGAAACTAAGAATAACTTGTCAAAATTAATTCATGTTAATTAGTTTTGTGAATAACTATTAACACCTAGTGTTTGTGATGCCTTGTGTGGTAAGGTTATAATATGTTCTTATGTATGCATGCAACCTAGAACTTGCCCAGAATATGATTCAAGGAAAAATTGTTGATGTTGCTCGATGTGGAAGATGACATTAGGACCTCTTTGGAAAGTCACTTTACTGAAATATCATTCCCTTAACATTGATCCTAGTCAAGCCCTTTGAGCTTTTGACTTTTACTTGGCACTCATGTTACACACCTTTACCTTTTTTGAATTGTCTCCTTAGCACCCATCCTCCCTAATTGCTTGTGAATAAAGATGTAGGCTAAATGCCTATGTTTGGGGGAGGGGGAATGAATGAAATTTTGGTATGATTGATATAGGCAAAAGCCTAAGTTAGGGGTGTGCAATAACGTCATAAATGAGGAATTGAGCTTCAATGTGGGGGTAGCATCTAATGCTCATCTTGTTAACTCATTGAAACAATCAAAATATGGAAGGAAGAAAGAAATAAAAGTTAGTTGTTCTACCTTTTTCCTTTGCGTATGTGAAAAGAGTATAACAAAGGTGTTGGGATGAATGGCTTGGGGAAAACGTTTGTTGCGAGAGGGAAAAATAAGGAATAGTTAAATCAATGATATGAGGGTGCACTAGAATGCCAAATGATAGAGTTATGGAGGTTCTAGTCACTCATTCTAAATGATATCCTTCCCTTGACCCTAGCCTCCATATTTACCCGCAAGTCCATAGTGATTCAAAGCTTTACAACTCTATATTAGTGGCGAATTACTTGAACGGAAAGCCTATGGTTTTTGTAGGTTCACTTGAACTTCTTTGAGAGAGTGAGCATCTTTGTGTTATCTTATATCTATATATTATGAATTTGTCACAACCCGATTTCTCGGTCATGATGGCATCTACACCCTCTCCCCCCAGTAGGCAAATCAATTCCCGTAGCTTGGAATAGTTAGTAATGGGAAACTAGCTAAAAAGCATGCGGAAGAACAATAAATAAGAAGAAGCAAGGGAATAAGATAAAGAAATAAGCAATAGGAATGCATAAACGGAAGCTAAACCAAACCCAAAACTTGGTATCATAGTATAGGAGTCGGAACTACATCAACAGAGTACAGAGGATCCAAAAGTATGTATACATATGCCTCTGAATAGCAAAAGAGTACATAATTCAAAAGATGAACTAAACGCTAAGCTCCTATCTCCAAGAGCACATTCTCAGTCTCGGATAGTCCAAAATTCAGCCCGCACGAGTCTCCATAGATCAGCGGTGATGGCGCACACTAGGATCTGCACCAGAAGATACAGAGTGTAGAATGAGCACCAATTGCTATGAAATAGGTACCAAAGATGCAGTCACTCTCTCAAAGAAGAGTTGATATGAATCAAGCAGTCACACAAGCAACGAATAGGTACACGGAAGCAACGAATAGTTGATATGAATCAAGCAGTCACACAAGCAATGAATAGGTACACGGAAGCTTGCACAGAAGGATACAAGAAGGACACAACTTACTTGGCTAGCTACTGGAAATATATACTCACAGACACAGGTGAAGGAAATAAATAACGCACTTGGGGTCCTTGCAATAAGAATATATAAAGTGAGTTTAAGAAATAGGCGGTATACCAGTAACCTCAAGGAAAGGGAAATAATGATAACTAGCTCGAAAATAAGACTAACAACAAAGTCACACTAGTAATACCACTCTTAAGCAAGAAATAAACAACTGGTAGCCCCAGTATAAACATCAAGTCAACCATATGTACATAATACAACTCTCAATTGCCAGTCACCAAATGTAACCATAATCAGGATCAAAATCGTGATAAAATAACAATAAATAATAATTTACCTACAGTCCCACAGGCGCCATACACCCGAGGAACACATACAAGTGAAAACAAACCCTCTGGCATCCCATACTACCATAGTGTACACTAACCAAACAACAAACAAGGGACGAATCAAACACAATTGAATGATATGATGCAGTATGATATGCCAAAACCAAGTGTGATAGTAGTGTTGTATATTACCTCCTCCGGTACCTTAAAGGCCCAATAGAGGCAGGATCCATGGAAGGGATTCTCCCAAGTACCTCAACTCCATCGTACACCCCTCCTCCGGCACTCACAGCACGTAGACCCTGGTACGGATCAGCAAGGTCCATGGAGGTCAACTCTTAGACCACATACTAGAACTCAAGCCTCAATATAACAGTCCATGGTGTATTCGTATCCAAACTAGTAACAAAATTTCGAAAATGCATGTCCGGGGTTTATCCGAGTCTAAATTAGTGAAATGAGTCTCAAAAATACCATCAAGAATGCCAGTGCGTAAGCTGGTCTAAAACAATAGTAAATCAGGTCTGATGCTGAGCTTAACTGAGTCGAATATAATCTAGAATCGCTATAAAAGTATGTCTAGCACCACAGCTCAATAGGGTCTAGTATAAGTGCAGAAAAACTGTGATAAAATCATCTTTTAATCTCTCTTACCCTAAGAAGATCCATAAAAATCAATTTCAAACCTTTCACAACCTTTTTTTTTATCAAAAACAGGCTCTTATGGCTATGAATGGTTTAGAAAACCATCAATAGTCGGCCCGACGCCAAAATTGTAGTAAACATGTAGAAAATATATTTATATGCATGATAATGGCATGCTCAATCACAAACAGTAGCTTAACAGCTCACAATAAACCTATTGGCCATGTATAGGTTCCAATCATTCTACAACACACATAACCTGCTCTACAAACTAATTTCAATGTCCGAATCTCGCGGACATTCCCAAATACCCACCATTATGGTCCAGAGTCAAATACAAGGCCACACAGGACCACAAGGGTGATACTATCAACTTACAACAAATACTATAATCATCAGAGAGAAAAAGAGATTGGCATGAAGAACCAGACAAGGTCTGGGTTACCGAGCTGATAAACCCAACCCAAGGATGCTAATTAGTACAATTATAGCCAATATACGCTAAGTCTAGATGATTTAAATCGTAACCTACCTGTGGTCTGACGACAAGCTGGTAGAACGATGATGTCCAATCCTGAACTGCTCAAAGAATCTTTGAAATGAAATCAAACTATCATAAACATAAACAACACATTAAAACAAGACCAACTATACTCATATTGCTATAATAATAGACTGGTAAAAATCCAGGTCAAAAGTGGGTCGGTGGGGTCCATAACCCAAAAAAATGGAAAGTCGCACGATGTACACACTACTCACTTGAGTGCATACTGCAAATTTGAGAAAATTTAGCCAAGAAAAGGGGACAAAACAGCCAGCTCAATTAAGGAATAAAAGAGGGAATTCAAGAGTAAAAACCAGAAATTAATGTAATAGTCTAATTACCACGATGAGAGAAACAAGCTAATAGGGTGAAATCCTTGCAATTACAAAAAATTAAAGACAAATGGGCAGCTACAATAAAAGAAAATTCAAGCTTGAGAAGGACTCAACAATCGAGGTTTGCTAATGGAGAAGAAGCAACTTGGGGAATAAGGAGACTTACTAAACGATGAGGGAGCAACAAAAATCCGCCAACTACATGAACTCCACAAGGCTTAGAACTGATAGGAGCAATTTGGGTTGAGAGAAAATGAGTGTGGAGTTGGGAAATTTGAGAAATGAAGGCCGAAAATTGAAGAAGAGGGATTTTGTAAACCTAGACGCAGGCCAGCGCCATTGGCGCAGGAAGAGCGCTATAGCACTAATGGCAGGCGGGCGCCGAGGCCCCATCGCGCCAAATGAGCGCTATTGTGCAGAAGGGCAGGCCGCTAGGTAATGAGGGGCCACCGTGCAAGTAGGGTGCCATCGCGCTGGCAGGTGGGCGGGTGTGTGGGCGCTATCATATTGGCCGGGTGTGAGCGCAGTGAAGGCCGGGCGGCTGGCTAGTACCATTGTGCTGCCTGGGTGCTACTGCACTGAAGTCCACCAGTTGCAGAAAAACAAACTGAGATAAATACTTCTATGGGGAATTCTTGGCACAATTGGAACCCGATACTCAAAAACCACACACGCTATTATAGTGAAAATGACATTCTAGACTCAACGGAATTGATGAAACTTCCATACGAGGTCATCTTCGAGTAATGTTTACCCAAGTCAATGCTAACCAAAACCAAACAAACATCCGAAATGAGTTCGGCTCACCCGAGACTTAAACCAACCACCTACCTAACCAACACTCAATATTCCAAAGTTGATCGAATCATCGAATTTTGAATCCAGCGCTCCGATCATCAAAAGCTGACCCAAGTCACACTTCCAACTTCAAATGGCCTAAAAGCAAAAAAACCAATATAAAACCAACACCGAAAGTTTTCATGTCTAGGCTAATGGTCCAACTAGACCAAACTCCATGCTCCAAAGCTAACGAAACTGTCAAAATTTTATTCCGAGGACATTAGCTAAGAATGTTGACTAATGTCAATGATTTCCTAAGTTAAAGCTCTAAAACAGGGAAACAACCATAACGACCAAATGAAGGGCCAGGTCACTAAAACACTGGTCCTAACAAGCCATAAATGGCTTGGGTTCACTACAGGAAATAGCTAATAGTACAAGGAAAGCATAAACGCAGGAATGATCGGAAGGGTCATTACATTATCCACTACTAAAAAGGACTTTTGTCCTTGAAAGTCAAGAGCAAGGGAATACCTGAAGGCTCAAACAGTTACAAATATTGAGCCTGCATCTCTCTCTCAGTCTCCCAGGTAGCCTCCTCAATTAGACAGTGCCTCCACTGAACATTAACAATTGAAATCTCTCTAGACCTCAATCTCCGGACATCTATGGCCAAAATAGCTACCGGCTCCTCAACAAAGGCTAAACTCTCATCCAAGTGAATTGTATCCCACTGCAACACATGAGACTTGTCTGGAACATATCGTCACAATATTAATAAATGAAATACAGGATGCATAGCTGAAAACATCAGAGGAAAAGCTAACATGTAAGCTACACTACTAAATCTATAAAGAATCTCTAACGGCCCAATGTACCTGGGGCTAAGCTTGCCCCACCTACCAAATCTCATAAAGCCTTTCATGGTCGATAGATGGAGAATTACTAAGTCACCAACACTGAACTCTAAGGCACAAAGTCTATGATTAGCATAGCTCTTCTGCCTACTCTTAGCTCCCCAATCTTTTTCTTGAATCACTTAAAATCTGTCGGAGTAATTATGAAGCAATTTTGTACTATGTGACCTAGACTACAAACAATCAAACCAACCCACCAGCGATGTACAATGCTTACCATATAAAGCCTTGAAAGGTGCATGCTAATGCTTGAATGAAAACTATTATTATAAGAAAACTCGGCCAAAGGCACAAACTGATCCCAAGAACCTCTAAAGACAAGAACACATGCCCGAAGCATATCCTCCAGGACCTGAAAGGTCCTCTCATACTGGAAATCTTTCTGAGGGTGGAATTCGATACTATGTTGAACCTCTGTACACAAGTCCCACTGAATATCCCTTCAAAGCTGAGATGTGAACTGAGTGCCACCTCTAAAATGATAGAAGGTGGGACCCCATGCAATCGAACAATCTCACGAATATAAATATGAGCTAACCTCTCAGCACTGTAAGTAGTCTAGACAGGAAAGAAGTGCACTGACTTAGTCAGCTGATCAACAATCACCCAAATGGAGTCAAATCCTTGAGAAGTGTGTGGTAATCAAACTACGATGTCCATAGTAATCCCCTCCCACTTCCACTCAGGAATGGGAAGTCACTGCATCAAACCACAAGGTCTCATGTTCTCGAACTTCACCTGCTGACAGTTTAAGCATCGAGATACAAACTCTGCTACATCTTGCTTCATACCACTGCACCAGTAAAGCTATCTCAAATCTTTGTACATCTTGGTTGCGCCAGGATGGATGAGGTATCTAGAATAACATGCCTCATGAAGAATCAACTAAATCAAATCCCCAACTCTCAGAACACAAATATGGCTATCAAACCTCAGAACATAATCAGAATCTAGAGTATCCCAGCTTGCCTTACCCTGAACAACTTGATCACGAAGGTTATGCAACCGCTGATCCTTAAACATATGGATTTGAATATGATCAACTAAGGTAGAATGAACCTCAATACTTGCAAGAACACTGCTAGGATCCGACAAGTCAAGCCTAACCAAATGGTTAGTAAAAGACTAGATGTCCAAGGCCAAAGGTCACTCTGAAACTAAATGTGAAGCTAGGTTGCCCAAACTCACCGCTTTTCGACTCAAGGCATCCACTCCCATGTTTTCCTTTTCGTGGATGAGATATAATAGTGAATTCATATTCCTTTAGTAGCTAGATCCATCTCATCTACCTAGAGTTTAGCTCTCGCTGACTCATAATGTACTGAAGACTACGGTGATTGTAAACATCTCACGGTGAATCCCATATAAGTAGTGCCTCCAAATCTTAAGCCAAAAGATTACCGTTGCAAACTCTAACTCATGAGTGGGGTAGTTTCACTCGTGAATCTTAAACTGCCTCAACACATAACCCTGCTGCATCAACACACAACTAAGACCGATCCCTGAAGCATCACAATATACCGAGAAGCTCTCACCCGTAAGTGGCAAAGTCAACACTAGAGCTGAAGTCAACAAGGCCTTAAGCCTCTTCAAACTATCCTCGCATTGATCTGACCGCTGAAATGGGACATCCTTCCTAGTTAGCCTAGTCAAAGGTGCTACTATGGAAGAAAACCCCTCGATGAACCGTCTGTTGTACCCTGCTAACCCAACAAAGCTGCGAACCTTGGTAGGAGTAGTAGGCCTCGGCCAATAACGAAAGACTGAAATCTTTCATGGGTCCACTATAATCCCAATATTAGATACCACGTGCCCTAGGAATGCAACTGACTTAAGACAAAACTTGCACTTTGAGAACGTGGCATAAGGCTGATGATCTCTTAAAGTCTGGAGTACAATCCTCAAGTGCTGATCATGATCATCTCTACTCCGCAAGTATATCAAGATGTCGTTGATGAAAACTATCACAAATAAGTGCAAATACAAGCTAAGCACCCTGTGCATCAAGTCCATGAAAGTTGCGTGGGCTTTAGTCAACCCAAAAGACATCACCATGAACTCATAGTTGTTATAACATGTCCTGAATATTGTCTTAGGGATTTCCTCTGCCCTAATCCTTAATTGGTGGTAGCCTGACCTGAAGTCTATCTTCGAAAACATGGCTGAACCCTGAAGCTTATCAAATAAGTCATCTACATGCGGCATCAGATACTTATTCTTCATACTCACCTTATTCAGCTGCCTATAAGCAATACACATCCGCATCGACACATCTTTCTTCTTCATAAACAGAACTTGGGCACCCCAAGGTGATACACTCAGCCTAATGAAACACTTAGCTAACAAGTAATAGAGCTGTTCCTTAAGCTCCCTCAACTTTGTTGGAGCCATACGATAACGAGAAATAGAAATGGTCCTGGTGCTCGACTCTAACTCAATAGCAAAATCAATATCTCTCTCAGGTGGAAGGCCTGGCAGGTCGATAGGGAACACATCTAGGAAATCTCTACCCATCGAAATTGACTCAGGGGAAAAAGCATCGGCACTAACATCTTAGACATATTCTAGATAAGCTAAACACCTGAGAGAAATCAACTTCCTAGCTCAAAGACAAGAGATGATCCCACACGGTGCATGGATGAAAGAACCTTGCAACACAACCAGGGATACGCTGGGCACGACTATGGTAACAGTTTTGGCATAGCAATTTAAAACTGCACGGTGAGGGGATAACTAGTCAATGCCCAGAATCACATCAAAGTCTAACATATCAAGAATCATCAAATCACCCTAAGTGTCAATATCTCCAACAAAAATCAAACAAGATCTCACAATACGATCCACTACTAAAGAATCTCCTACTGGGGATGAAACAGATACATGCATAGATAACAACTCACTAGACAACCCTAAAGAAGGCAAATAGTAGGTAGAAAAATATGAGCAAGTAGTTCCAGGATCAAATAAATCCAAATCTGACTGTCGACATACATAAATCATACCTATGATCATAGCATCCGAGGCCTCTGCCTCTAGTCTCTAAAGTACCACATAAAACTAATGACGACCCCCTTCAAATTGACCATCATCCCTACAACCTGTCCTTCCACACTGGGCACCAATTCTACCCTAATAACCACATCCTCTAGCTGGTGGCAGAATAACACGAATAGGCTGAGCGACAGGCTAAACTGTACCCCGCTTGGCAAAATCTCTAGCATAGTGCCCGGTGATCCCACACTCATAACAAGGCCCTAATGGCCTACCCTGCCTTGATGAACAAGTTGCACCGGTGTGGACACCATGGCCTGATGCCCCAGAAATTGAACCCCTCGGAGTCTAAACATTGTAACCCTATTGGCTACTCTTACCCTGCTCAAACTGAGAACTACTAGAAGTCTGAAGCAAAGCCTGAACTGGCTGACAGGACTTACCCTAGTGCTACTTTGGCTGATAACCTCGGCCTCACTAGGCTGAACCTCTACCACTGTAATGGGAACCACTATAGTTGCATTGATGTCGAGGCCTCTTATCTCTAGATCCCAAATCATGGTGGTACAAGTCCTCCATAGTATGAATATGATCGACAATAGCCTAAAAGGATCGCCCACTAGAAACTAACACCTCAATTGACTGCCTGAACTCTAGTCTCAAACCCCAAATGAATCTACGAACTATGTTGGGCTCGGTTGGGATATCATAGCCCCAAATAGAGAATTGATTAAAGCAAGTCTCGTACTCAGATATGGTCATAGAACCCTACATAAGTCTTGTAAATTGCTCTCTACAATGCTGATAAGTTGGTATTCTACCTACTTATTAAGCTTTTAAACTTATGTGTTTGCTAATAATAAGTGGAAAAATAGTGCAATTGACACGAATTACTTTTATTATGCATATTCTTGTGTTTTAGAAGTGTTCGGGAAGAATTCGGATGAAAATAAGTCAAAAGGGACATATTCGGAGAAGCAAGTAGTTGGCAGCAATACATGCCTTTGCAAATGTGGTGTCCCACATGCGTACGTGAAGGCCAATTAAAGTAAAGCTCAGCGAACGTGACCCCTTGAACGCATACACAAAGGTCAACCAAACAAAGACACTTCACGTACACGGCCGACCTTCCGCATAGGCAAAGAAGGAAAGCGGAGGTAGCTGGGGAAGTTTTGGAATTTCACATATCTGGAAACCCCAATCCACATAAAAGTCTTCTCAGCCGATTGGGAACATATCTTTGGCTATTCTCATAACTTTTGGCAAGCTTGGAGAGCAAGTTCATCAACCAACACCATATGAGT
Organism: Jaltomata sinuosa; assembly: GCA_003996215.1. NCBI lineage: Eukaryota > Viridiplantae > Streptophyta > Magnoliopsida > Solanales > Solanaceae > Jaltomata > Jaltomata sinuosa. The sequence goes on from QJPP01002418.1 coordinate 65,490, forward strand.
GAAGATTTGGATGCTCTTTATTGTAAAATCCATAGTTTCCATTCTTCAACTCTTACTCTTAATTGTTATTTTATTAGTGTAATTGTTGAATTGAGATTTGGGTTTGTATTAGAGATAATACTTATTTGGGTATTAAATTCATATATAGATTTCGCTCTTGTTTGATTATTTAGGTCTATTGAATCCTACATTGCTTGAATTTATAGTCAATGGTTGTGAACATTGACTTAGATTTCTAATTTGGATTTTTGCTTAATAAAGGATTTCCTTAAATTTGGGAAGATTCAATAGTGGGGATTGGAGGGTTTCCACTCTTGATCAAGGCTAGATATAGTTTGATTGCTGGAAACTCCCATCTAAGAGATGGGGTTAAAATAACCCAACTCACCCAAGTAAAATTATTGGTTATTACTTATTAATCGTGGTTAGAGAGAATCCATGAGCATTGTTGCTTAATTGGTTGAAAGATGGTTAAGTGCACCATTAGACAAGACTAACCATGTGTCAATCGGGTGCAAGTCTTGTGAATTGAATTCTCATTCCCAAGTCTCTCTCATTATCCTTGCTTGGCGAAAGCAAGGTGAAAGCCATTGATCAACCTATCTTTTATTTGAATTTCTTATACTTAGTTGTAGTTCATAAATACCCCCTTTTAGATATCTTTTCCCCTTTTTCGTTAATTGAACTTTAATAAGTTTCTTGGATTCTATATTAGCTCAATCGCGACTACATTATTCCCTTGGGTACGACCCCGACACTCATTGGGAATTATAAAAATAATTAGTGCACGATCATCATGGCCTCCTACTTGGAGAGCATGATTTGAGCGTTCATCAAAAATGGCATCGTTGCCGGGGAACAATTTGGCATATTGAGTTCGTTTAGAATTTAAGTTTACTTACTCTATTTCAATTTTATGAATAGTTGTTTTTCTTTTGTTTAGTTTTAGTTTATGGATGGCATCATGGATTATTTGAATGCTAGAAATGTTGATAGTTGCATCCCAATTTATATTCCCGACCATTGTGTTTATTGTGGAGGACCCCACCTTGGACGGAGGTTTAGAATTGGACCTAGGAGAGGAAGGTATTCTCCTTCTTGCTTCTATGATGGGCTCAATTGCTATTTGTGTGATGGTCGTGATAGACATTAGAGCGAATGCCCCAATGATGATTATCCCCCTCCCTCCTCTTGTGCTAACAATGTTGCTAGTGGTGGTTGTGACCTTAATAGGGACCATGACTTTGCAAGCAAAGAAGGCATATATGTTAAGCTCCAAACCTTCTTGGCCTCGCTAGAAACCCAAGAGGAGAGTGTGCAATCCATAAAGCAAGGCTTTGTGGACGCAAGGGCTAAAGAAGAGGAAAACACAAGGGAGGATCATGAATAAAAGGTGGTGTTGCAACCAACTACCCCATTTGTGGGTCATGATGTCATAGAATCTTTAAGTGAGGATGTTATGAATGAGGCAAGCTTGAAGGTGGAGACGCCCAAATCCCACTTCAACCTTTGTTTGACCTTAAGTTTGATTGAATGGACGAAAATCAAAGTAATCAAGCTTTTGGAAGACCTTGGAAGGAGGGTGGATGAAGGTCTATCCGGTTTTGAGTTTCTTGTGGAAAGAAGGCAAATAGTTCTTTCTCACTTGAATAACAAAAAGTGCAAAATGCGAAATCAAGAGAATGGCCTTCTCATATTCAAACCTTCACCCCGGGATTGTCACTGAAAACTCTATTCAAGTTTGGGTCAAAGGTTCAAATCTTCCAAATAGAGATATAAATGGTGAGGTATCTTGCGTTGCGCCGCGATGTTAAATTGTGCGCTTGATGGAAGGCAACCCATCGTTTTTATGCTTTACATCACTTTTTGTTTCTTTTTGGTGTGTTTTTAGGTGCCAAAAGGAATGAGAAGAGGAACCAAGTGTTTAGAAGCACCAAAAATACCTCTGAAAAACATGCTTTACGCACTTGGAAGAGTGCCCGTCGTATATGCCATCGCACAAGCAAACAATGAACTGATTAAAAAGTCCAACATGGGCGAATGTGGTGCGCTTCGCACCTTACAAAGTGCCCATCGCACCTGGCGTCGCACATAATGGGCAGTAAGTAAAGAAAAATTGATAAATCTGTCCCAGAACTCATTTTTCGCGAACGCGGTAGACTAGTCATGAACGCAAAGGCCAGCTAAACGTTAAGCCTTCGCGAATGCACTGGGCTGCCCACGAACGCGAAGCATCCAGGCAGTTTAGGTAAGTTTAAAAAATGTTCAAAAATCAGAAGCCTCAAACATTTTTCTTCTCAAAACAAGAGTACTCCCTCTCCTTTGGCACACAATAATTCCATCAAGTCCATCCATTCATCACTTCACAACTTGCAATCCATCAGGTATGAACTCCACCCTTCTTGTATCTTGAAATAGGTTCCTTTCTTCCTCAACTTGATGTGTAGTAAATTGGTAATGGCATTCTTGATTGACCTCCCCTTGCTTTAAATCAACTTCTATTTGTGTTTAATTGTTAAATTGTTGGGAGAAATTAATTGAGATGTGTAAAGTTTGTGCAAGAGTTCAATAATAAAGTGATAGGCATGAGCAATAAGCATAAAAGTTACTTAAACAAAGTGTGCATGCCAAGTGTTTGAGAAAATGCGTCAAAGAGGCACTGATCTGGGCAAACTTGATGGCCTTCACGTTCGCGGTTACCTGGCCGCATTCACAAAGGAGAAAATATTTTAAAAATAAAAATCCTTCTTCGCGAACGCAGCCACCTAGCCGCGAATACAAAGAAGGGATGCCTGGCAGTGTCAAAATAGTAGCTCCGCATAGCCCACCTCAGAATTTCTTTCATCTATTTCTTTGGCCTAAGTGCTTCATAATATATTGTTTTAAGTGTCCCTAAGATCTTTTAACATAATGGTGTGTTTTGTAGGTACTTTGATCAACAAGATGGCCTCCAACGGTAGTGACAATGAAGTTAAAAATGCTCTGGATATGGAAATAGTGGAGAACTATGATCAAGAGAGGTTCCTATCGTCATCATGTGAGCACCGGTATAATGAGCTATTGTCCAAACCCTTTGATAGGGAAAAAGGAATCAATATAAATAAAGTTGAACAGAAAATGCTGGAATTCTACAAGAGGTTGGTGGAGCGAGGGTGGATATGCTTTGCTCCTCCACTTATCATGGCTAACCACACAGTGGTCACTGAGTTCTATGCTAATGTTTTGATCACTGATTTCAATGGCGCACTAGTCACTACCGTTCGGGGAGTCCAAGTAAGTTTAAACTCTTAGATCATCAATGCGCTATACAACATTCCAGATGCTGACAATGAGGTTTACATTGCAAAATCCAAAGCTGAAGGACACATGTGGTTGGTAGACAAGTTGCATGATGGGGTGACTATGAATTGGTTGACTTTGCAAAAAGGGTTTGATTCACATGAGTTCACTGCAGAAGCCAAGTCTTGGCTTTCGATTATCTGTGCGAGGATCATACCATCCTCTCATGACATCGATGTGACCCCTAATCGAGCATTGGTGGTGGAATCCCTCATTGATTATATCGATGTGAATGTTGGGCTCTATAATGTAGCTCAAATGGCTGAGGTAGCTAGTGGAAGGTCTAAAAGACTTTTCTTCCCTTCATTAGTGACTCAGTTGTGCTATGAAGCTAGGGTGTTGCCAAATCCGACTGACATTAAAAAGAAGTCAGCAACTGTGATCCACCCATTGTTGAAGAGGACCACAGAAGCAAAGCAGAAAAAGAGAAAGATTGACGTAGCCTCTCCATCCTTCGAACAATTTCCAGAGTCTTCGACTGAACCCACTGGACATTCGGGAGGTGCATCTATATCATCTCAGTCTGTGGGAGCTCTACAGTCTGGGCCCTATCTCATGCGTCACCTCTCTAGTCATATTCAGGGAGTGGATCCACATGTTCAGCAATTGTTGGCTAGATTCTGTACTGGGTAAGCTGGAGCCGACACACTAGTAGGTTCTAAGTCCCCCCCCCTAATCTCTTTCCAAGGTGGAAAATAAGCATAAATTGGTTAATGGGCGCTTGAGTGCAATGAATACCCACTTGGAGAACATGAGTCGCAGGCAGGGAAAGGTTGAAAAGCGACAAAAGAAGTTCAGCGAGCACGAGAAGAAGAAGAGCGAGTTCTTGAACAAGATGATGGATAGATTAAAGTATTTTGTGGATTGGGTACACCGGAGGATGTGATGATGATGAGGATAAGCAGTGACTTGGGTTTCCCTCTTCCTCTAGTTCAGATTGATACACCTCAGGGAGCCCTCTCAAACTTATTCCTTACTTTTATGCAGTGAGGGAACTGCCCTATCTTAGTTGGGGGTGGCATGTTGATCCGCACTCTATCTTTCTAGCTTAGCTTGCTTTACTTATGGATATTATTATGCCCTTGTCGGGCTTGTTTTATTATTTTGGATACTATTGTGCCCTTTTCGGGCTTATTTTGTTTGTTTATATACTGTTATGCCCTTGTCGGGTGTACTTTGAGGATTTGCACCCTCGTTGAGTTTTGATATTGTGTGAAAGAAGTTGATGGTTTATATTTTTAGTTTTCTTTACTATTTAGCTTCTTTTGTTATTGGGTAGTTGATATGTTGGTTATTCTGGGCCGGCGGAAGTCTAAGTACCCGTTAGGCTAGATGGAACTTGTCTGAGCAGGGGGTATTGTACCGCACATGTCGATATGCAAACCACACGAGCTTTGCACATGACTACAGACTGGTGTAGCCATACCGATTTAGATAGATGAATTGGCCCAATGATAGATTGAGTGACGTCATTCTTAAGGGCAAAATGTCATCTTTTAAGGTTTTGGTTGCAAATTGACTTGTTTGATAATAATGAAGTAGTCTTACATGCTAAATGAAATAGACATACCCTTCAAAAATTATGTGAAAAATGTATGGTGAAGAATGATGCTTGTGACAACCCTTTTATCTTTTTGTGACTCTTAGCTCCTTAGCGGTGATAATATAGATGTCTCCTCTTGGTTCTTGATTAGGAAGTTAAAAATTGATCCTTTTTGAATAATTCACATGTCATGTGTGGTGAGGTTTAGTTGAATAATTATCGAGCATGCGTGTCATCTAGTACTTGCCCTGAATATGATTTAAGGTGAAATTCTAGGTGTAACCAAGTTTGGAAAATGACCTTAGGCCCTTTATGATAGCCACTTAACCCAAATGACTTCCTATGACATAAACCCTATCGAGTCCCTTTTGAGCTTGTTACCATTCTTTGGCACCTTGTAACACCTTGACCTTTTTGGAACCTCTATTTGGTACCCATCCTCCCTAATTTCTTGAAAAAGAAATGTAGGCTAAAAGCCTATGTTTAGGGGGGGAACGAAATATAACATTGGAAAATGCCTAAGTTTAGGGGTGCATTTGATCAAATAAGGAGAAGAAAAGAAGTGCACTTCAAGTGCAAGGTAGCACCTTAATTTTGAATTGAAAATTGCTCCAAAAGATCAATCGAATGAGAAAATTGAAAAGCAAAAATAGGTGCTACCAAGTGAAGGTGATATAAGGAGTTGAATGATTATTAGTTAAAAATGTGAATCTTGGGTTGTGTGAGGGAGAAGTAAGGTAAAGTTGAAATTTAAAATGTGAGCGGTGTTTGAAATGAGAACAAAGAGCATTAGGGAGGTGTAGTCACTTGAACCAAATGATATCCTCACATTAACCCTAGCCAACATCATAACTCGCAAGTCCTTGGTGATTTCGAGTTTGGCTACCCTACATTAGTGGCGATTTACATGAAGGGCAAGCCTATGGTTTGCCGTGTGTACACTTGAACTTCCTTGTGAGTGTGAGTGTTTGTATTTGTCCCTTGTGATTATTTTTTGTACATAATGTGTTTTTGGAGCTTCCATTCTTGTTAGGGCATGCATATTAGAATAGTTGGTGACATTGATAAACTCCAAAAAATGAATCAAATTAGTATGTTTTGGTAAGCTAGTGGTTTGAGTCACATCTTGAGGATTTATTGTTGTCACTTGGTTGTTCTTATTTTGCCATGGCATAATTGAATTGTGTTGAATGGAATATTTAGAGTAAGTATCGTGCGATTGACTAATCATTAGTACCAACCGAAGTCATGCTTGGTGTTTGAAATGGGTTTTCCTTGGCTTGTGGTATGGTCATTTGCACTTATATGTTATGCCTCTTGAGTTAGAAATTTTGAGTTGCTTGAGGACAAGCAGTAGTTCAAGTTTGGGGGTTTCATAAGTTGGTATTCTACCTACTTATTGAGCCTTTAAACTTATGCTTTTGCTAAGAATAAGTGGAAAAAGAGTGCAATTGACACGGACTACTTCTATATTGCAGGTTCCTGTGTTTTAGAAGTGTTCGAGAATAATATGGATGAAAACAAGTCAAAAGAGAGCTATTCGGAGAAGCAAGTAGCTGACAGCAGTACATGCCTTCGGGAATGCGGTATCCCACACGCGTACACAAAGGCCAACTGAAGCAAAGCTCTTTGACCGCGTACGCAAAGGTCAACCAGATAAAGACACTTCGCGTATGCGGCCCACCTTCCGAGTAGGCGAAGAAGGAAAGCGGAGGCAGCTGGGGTAGTTTTGGAATTTCACATATCTGGAAACCCCAATACATATAAAAGTCTTCTCAGACGATTGGGAACATATCTTTGGCTATTCTCTCAACTTTTGGCAAGCTTGGAGAGAAAGTTCATCAACCAACACCATAGGAGTGAGGATTTTGATGCTCTCTATTGTAAAATTCTTAGTTTCCATTCTTCAACTCTTGCTTTAATTGTTATTTTATTGGTGTAATTGTTGAATTTAGATTTGGGTTTGTATTAGAGATAATACTTATTTGGGTATTAAATTTATATGTAGATTTTGCTCTTGTTTGATTATTTTGGTCTATTGAATCCTCCATTGCTTGAATTTATAGTCAATGGTTGCAAACTTTGACTTAGCTTTCTAATTTGGGTTTTTGCTTGAGAAAGGATTTCCTTAAATTCGGGAAGATTCAATAGTGGGGATTTGAGGGATTCCTTTCTAGATCAAGGCTAGAGAAAGTATAATTGTTGGAAAATCCCATCTAAGAGTTGGGGTTATAGATAACCCAACTCACCCAAGTAAAATTGTTGTTTCTTAATTACTCGTGGTGGTTCGAGAGAATCCATGAGCATTGTTTCTTGGTTGGTTGAGAGACGGTTAAGTGCACCTTTAGCCAAGACTACCCATGTACCAATCGGGTGCAAGTCTTGTGAACTGAATTCCCATTCCCAAGTCTCCGTCATTATCCTTGCTTGGCGAAAGCAAGGTGAAAGCCATTGATCAGCCTGTCTTTTATTTGATTTTCTTTTATCTTTAGTTGTAGTTCGTAAATCCCCCCTTTCCAATATCTTTTCCCCTTTTTTGTTAATTAAACTTTAAAAGTTGCTTGGATAATCTATTAGCTCAATCGCGACTACATTGTTCCCTTGAGTATGACCACGACACTCGTTGGGAATTATAAATTTTATTTTATTGCACGATAATCGTGGCCTCCTACTTGGAAAGCATGATTTGAGCGTTCATCAGATGCTCCATATCGCTCAATGGCAAGAACTTGGCCATAAAGACCTCATAAAACTCTGACCAAGGTAACATAGGTGATGGAGATGGTCTGCAAGCAACTGGGCCATCCACCGTAACTTAGCTGAGCCCTCCAACTGATGAGTAGTGTATCTAACACCGTGAGTCTCCAATAAACCTAAATAGTGTAGCATCTCCGTACAAGTAGTAATAAAATCATGCAGATCCTGAGAAAGAGTACCAGAAAATCTAGGTGGAGCTAATCTCAGAAATCTTCCTAGAGTCTTCTGCTCCGTCTCCGTCATAGCTGGGCGAGGAGAAAGAGGTTGTGCAACAGATTGAACCGGAAGAACATCAGCACGGGGAGCCATAGTAGCAGGTTGTTCTCCTGAACTCTGAACGCCCAAGGCTGCCTTATGAGCAGATATTTGTGCTACCTCAATAGGCTGACCCTCAATCATACACAACAATTGATGAAGCAAACCCCGAACATATGAGGAAGGAGTTGGGGCTGAGGTTTGCCCAGAATTTGGTGCTTGTACTGGTGGTACCAGCGTTGTCCCTCAATCCATAGGTTGCTTCTCTGGAATAATCTTGGGCTCATACTCGGGATTAACCTTGACCCTAGGAACTCTAGCAGGTGTTGCTGCTCGAGCACGCCCCCTAGATCAAACTCTGCGGCATCCCTGGCCCCTAGCTAGAGTCAGGGGTGCTGGAGTCAAAGGCTCGCCCCCACCTGATGTCGACAATCTTGTACGAACCATCAGTAGGAGAATGAACTAGAATAAGTAAGATTCCAAGAAACCATCAAGGATAAGACGCAGATATAGAAGCAAGAAGAGAGTCATATATCCTAAGATTCAACTGTAGACTCCTGAAGATTGAGTACGAACATCTCCTCCTCGATCCGCAGGATGCTACTAGACATTTGCTCCTATACCGATGACACTGGTGAACCTAGGCTCTGATACCAAGCTATAATGACCCAATTTCTCAGTCATGATGGTACCTACAATCCCCCCAGTAGGCAAACAAATCCATGTAGTCTGGAACGGTTAGTAGTGGGCTAATAGCTAACAAGCATACAGAAGAACAATAAATAAGCAGAAATAAGGGAATAAGATAAAGAAATAAGCAACAGGAATGCATAAGTAGAAGTTAAAACAAACCCAAAACCTTGTATCATAGTACAAGATCTGGAACTACATCATCAAAGTATAGAGGATCAAAAATTACATATACATATGTCTCTTAATAGCAAATGAGTACATAATACAAAAGATGAACTAAAAGCTAAGCTACGATCGCAAAGAGCTCACCCTCAGTCTAAGATACTCCAAAATTCAGCATGCACGAGTCTCCACGGATTAGCTGTGATGGCCCACACTAGGATCTACACCAGAAGATGTAGAGTATAGTATAAGCACTAATTGCTAAGCAACGGGTACCCAATAGGTATCATAGGTTGACTTGGTGCATATAAGATATAAAGGCAATAATATAGAAGATATGAAACAAGCAGTCGCAGAAGCAACGAATAGGTACACGGAAGCTAGCACATAAGGATACAAGGACACAGGTAATATATACTCACATACACGGGTGAAGGAAAGAAATAACGAACTTGGGGTCCTTGCAATAATAATATATAATGAGAGTTGGAGAAATAGGTCGTATACCGGTAACCTCAAGTAAAAAGGGAAGGAGGAAAGGAAAATAATGATACTATGCTCGAAAACAAAACTAACAACCAGGGCACGCTAGTAATACAACTCTTAAGCCAGAAATAAACAACCAATAGCCCAAGTATAAACATCAAGTCAACCAAATGAATATAATACACCTCTCAGTTTCTAGTAACCGAATGTAACCATAATCAGGATCAACATCGCGATATAATAACAACAAATAACAGTATACCTACAGTGCCACGGGTGCCCATATATCCGAGGAACACATACAAGTGAAAACAAACCCTCCAGCATCTCATACTATCAGAGCGTACACTGAGAAAATAGCAAACAAGTGAGGAATCAAACACAATTGAATGATATGATGCAGTATGATATGCCAAAACCAAGTGTGATTGTAGTGTCGTATGTTACCTCCTCCAGTACCTAAAAGGCCCAATAGAGGCAGGATCCATGAAAGGGATTCCCCCGAGTGCCTCAACTTTACTGTACACCCTTCCTCTGGCACTCGCAGCACGTAGCCCCAAGTTTTGATTTGCAATGTCCATGGAGGTCTACTCATTGACCACATACTAAAACTCAAGCTTCAATATAATAGTTTGGAGTGTATCCAGATCCAAATTAGTAACCGAACCTCAAAAATGCATGCCTGTGGTTTATCGGGGTCTAAATCAATGAAACGAGTATCAAAAACCCCATCAACATTTCTTGAGGGTAACCAGGTCTAAAATAGAAGTAAATCAGTCCGATGCTCGGCTTTACTGTGTCTAATATCATCTCAAATCACGATTAAAGTATTTCTAGCACCATGGCTCAACCGGGTCTAGTATAAGTGCGGAAAAACTGTGATAGAATCATCTTTTAATCTCTCTTACCCCAAGAGATTCATAAAAATATGTTCCAAACCTTTTATAACCATTTTTGCGGAAAATGGGCCCTCGGGGCCATGCAAGGTTTAGAAAACCATCAATAGTTGGCCCCAACCCAAAACCATAGTAAATATGTACAAAATATCTTTATATGCATGATAATGGCATGCTTAATCACAAACAATAGCCCAATGGCTCAGAATCAACCTATAGGCCCTGCATAGGCTCCAATCATTCTACATCACTATTAACTAGCTCTTCAAACTAATATCGATGTCTGAGACTCGCAGTCATTCATAAATACACACCATATATGATACATCATTAAATACAAGGCCACGCAAGATCATAAGGGCGATACTATCAACTTATAATGAATACTATAATCATTGGAGTGAAAAAGAGACAGACATGAAGAAGCGAATAAGGTCTAGGGTACCGAGCTAATAAACCCAACCCAAGGATGCTAATCCGTACAATTATAGCCTATATACGCAAAGTCTAAAAGAGTTAAATATAACTTACCAGTCATCCGATGATAAACTGCTAGAACGACAATGTCAAAGCCCGAACCACTCCGAGAAACTCCAAAACAAAATCAAACTATCATAAACATAAACTATATATTTAAACAATACTAACAATACCCATATTGCTAATACTAGCTCGGTCAACATTCGGGTGAAAAGTGAGCCTGCAAGGCCCAAAACCCAAAATTAGAAATGGAAAGTCGCACACTGAACAGACAACTCCCATGAGTGCATGCTTAAAAGTTGAGCAAATTTGAACAACAAAAGGGAACAAAATAGTCCGCTCAATTAAGGAATAAAAGAGAAAATTCAAGAGTAAAAAATGGAAATTAAAGTAATAGTCTACTAACCACGATGAGTAAAACAAGCTAACAGGGTGAAATCCTCACAATTACGAACAATCAAAGCCAAATGGGCAACTACAATCCAAGAAAACTCAATCTTGAGAAGGACTCAACAATGGAGGTTTGCTAATAGAGAAGAAGCAACTTGGGGAAGAAGGAGACTTACCAAACAATGAGGGTGCAATAAAATCAGCCAACTAGATGAAATACCCAAGTCTTAGAAGTAATAGGAGCAATTTCTATTAAGAGAGAATGAGTGTGGAGTTGGGAAATTTGTGAAATGAAGTCTGAAAATTGAAAAATAGGGATTTTAGAAAGCTGGACATAGGGCAGCGCCATTGGTGCTGGAGGAGCACTATAGCGCTAAAGGTAGGCGGGCGCTGAGGCACCATCATGACAAATGAGCACCAACATGAAGAAAGGCAGGCGGCCAGGCACTGAGGAGCCATCGTGCAGGCAGGGCACCATTGCGTTGGCAGGCAAGCGGGCGGGCAAGCGCTATCGCGCTGACCGGACGCGAACGCGCTAAAGGCCAAGCAGCAGGCTAGCGCCATCGTACTGCCTAGGCACCATTGCAATGAAGGCCTCTAGTTGCAAAAAAAATAGCTGAGATAAAAACATCTATGGGTCATTCCAGGCACAATAAAAACCCGATACTCAAAAACCACACACACTATTAGAGCGGAAATGATGTTTCAGACTTAATAGAATCGATGAAACTTTTATACAGGGTCATTTTGGAGGAATGTTGACCTAAGTCAATGCTAACTAAAACCAACCAAACATCCAAAATGAGCCTGTATCACACGGGACCAAAACCAACCACCTACCTAACCTAAACTCAATATTCTAGAGTTGATAGAACCGTCAGATCTCAAATTTGACGCTCTAATTATCGAAAGCTGACCCAAGTCACACTTCTAACTCTAAATGGCCTGAAAATGGGGAAATCAATACAAAACCCACACCAAAAGTTCTCAGGCCTCCGCTAAAGGTCCAACTAGACCAAACTCTGCATTCCAAAGCTAACAAAATTGTCAGAATTCAATTCCGAGCACATTAGCTAAGAAATGTTGACTAAAGTCAATGATTTCCTAAGTTAAAGCTCTAAAATAGGGAAATGGACATAACGACCAAACAAATGGTGAAGGCACCGAACCACCAGTCCCTGTAAGCCATAAATGACTTGAGACTGCTACATGCAAGCTCTAACAGTACAAGAAAAGCATAAATGCGGGAATGACCTGAAGGGTCATTACAAAATTGCATGATTGTGAGTGGAATTCTCTATTATGGTGAGTGGTATTACAACCTTAGAGTAAAAGGTTAATTCTTGACCTCAATTGAGTGGAATGAATGAGATATGTTGTGAAGTGAATTTTGAGGTAAACCTTAAAAGTTAGTGTCAATGACTTGAGATTCTATTTGATCTTTTTTTAAGTTAAAAAGTTCCCCAATTGTTGAATGAGAAGTAATGTCTCTTGAAATTCGAATTTGAAATGAGTTTGATTGCCTTGTGCTATGGTGAAATCAATTGAGACTAGTCTTTTAGATTGAGTCTTTTGTTTTGAGTCTTTTTGTGTGTTTTGTTTCGTTGAGTCATAGTAGTCCTAGTATGATACATGTTTTATTCAAGCTTGAGTAAATCTTGTGCTTAGTAAATGTTTTTCTTGAGGACAAGAGATAGTTTAAGTTTGGGGATTTTTGATAAATTTGTAATCCACCAACTTATTTAGCTCTTAAGAATGAATTATTGCCTCAATCTTGTGATATTTTGAAGGATTTTATTCCCTTGTTCTCTTATGTGCAGGCATTCTTAGAATTTGAGGTTGGAAGGGGATTTGAACCAAAATATGCAGTAAAAGGAAGGCAAAAGCTCGAGCTACAAGTTAAAGAAGAAAGACAAGTCAAGAGAAGAACAGAAGCAAAGTTCCATGACCGAAAGTTGCGTGAGACTTTTGTGCTGCAAGTCTACACCTGTGTTTCATAGGTGAAACACGAGATAAGATCAACGTTACTCCCAGCAATTTCCAATACCTACGGCCATAGGTGCAACAATAGTGAAATGCAAGTTTTCCGAAGGGCATTTCATAGCGTATTTGGGAGGCTTCCAATGACATTTTGGAAATAGATGCATTGAATGCTTTTACATAGAATTTTCAAGATTTGGAGATTTTATTACAGTACACTTAGAGAAGTACACTAGAGCTTCTCCCTCTTCTTGCTTATTGAAAATTCCCTTATTGAAATTAAAAGCTTTGATTTGAGTTAAATTTCTTATTAATGGAAGGAATTGAAGTAAACCCAAATGGTTTAAATTCATATATTGGGGTGTGTGCATGATGAGTGTATAATTTGTAATTGGGTATTATTTAATTATTCTTGAAATTGATTATTAAGTGTGGACCTATTGAATCCTTTGAGTTTTAATTAAATAATTGCAAATATTGATTTAGACCTCTAATTAAAGGTTTTGCTTGAAACAAAAGGATAAAATTGGGAAAAGATTCATGGTAAGAATTTGGGGACTTTTCAATCTAAGGGTTAAGGCTAGAAATCGCTTAACCCACATAACCTATTTGGTTGATTAGTTTTGTAGACCTTGGGGTTTGAGAAAAACCCAAGTGAAATATGCTTATTTGTTGAAAAACAATTGGCATAACTAGACCAAGGATATCCTCACTATAATTGATGAAAGCCATTGATCTATTTATCTTTTATTTGATTTTATTTTATCTTTAGTTTTAGTCTAAATCCCCCCTTATATATATCTTTTCCCCTTATTGTTAATTGAACTTCAATAAGTTTCTTGGATTCTCTATTAGCTCGATCGTGACTACATTGTTCCCTTGGGTATGACCCCGACACTCGTTGAGAATTATAAAGTTTGTTTTTCTCTGGTGATCGTCATGGCCTTCAATTTGGAGAGCACAATTTGAGCATTTTCATGCGACACACACCTTGGTTGGTGCAGTCCGCACCAACTTCGCACCTCTATGCAGAAATAACTGAAGGTTTTTGTTGGCTCATGCAAAGTCACATACGATGTGCACTTTATCCAGTGAAGTTCACGCGTGGTCTGCACGACCCATCAGTCGTCTACTTTGTTTTTCTACTTCTTTGCATTCTGTCCTTTTTAGTTTGTTAACTTCTTTTAGATCTTTTTCTTTCACATAATGTCAAAAAAAATACAATTTTTTTTCTTTTGTTCTTGGACTCACAATCTCCATGTGCATAACATCTCTTCTAGTAAGGGAAACACTGAGAGGAGTTCGAGAAGGCCAACAACTCCCTTTTCCATTAATCCAACCTCAAAGGGCAAGAAGAAAGCCATAACATATTTTTGTACCTAAATTTTAGAGGAGGAGAGGATTCTGTTCGGGGTGAAAGGTATGAGAACTATCTATGATCGTGACAGTGGTAGGTCCGTCAACATTAAGAAAAGATTTAATCTAGATGCAGTGGGTGATAACCTACCCAATATCCCTGAGCAATTTTCCAACAGACAGTGGCAACCATTTCAGGAGGTGACTAGGAAGTACTTCAAGGAGATAGCCCTGGAGTTATTTGCCTCATATCAAGCCATACAAGATGCTATGGGCTATAAAGGGGGGCCAAAACCTTTCCCCACTTTAGAATCAGTAATAGTTCAAGGCAAGGAAATCCATATCACTCTAGCGGCAATTAATGTCATTTATTGGAGCACCCCAATTGAGACAACACCTGAACTCATAGCCAAGCTAACTGTTAAACACAAACCTCTTGAGTGGGATTCTCCTACTATTGCTCCTGACACCCCTCTTTGGGCCAGTATAGGTGGTGACATACCATGACTGTCCCGATACTTTGAGGCCCACTTTTGGTATGATTTTGTTCGCTCTGGCTTCCTACCTTCTTAGAATGACCAAAAGGTCACCCATGATGGGGCCATTTTGATAGCCTCAATGATAGTGGGGGAACATATCAACTTTGGTGATATTGTGGCCTTGGTGATCAAGAGAAAGGCTCATAGGGATAGTGATGCATTCTCCTTTCCTATGCTCATCAGTAAGCTTTATGCAAACACTGGCATTCCTTATTTAAGTTGTGACACTCCTACTCTTGCCAATGGTGTGCTAGATGGATCTTGACAAGAAAACTGACAGAGATGCCCATCATTTCAAAAGGCGCAGGGTTGATACAGTGGTGGAGGTTGAGGTTGATGACTCAGATGCCAAATCAAATACTTCCTCTCCTTCAAAGGCCACTTCAGAAGCACCCACATCCACTGCACCTAGATGTCCATTGACCAAGAGTGGCATACAGGACATGGTTGATAAGACATATAATCATTAAAGCCAGTTGAATGACTTGGCTAATAAGTTGCCTAGTATGATACAAAGAGATGTCAAGAGTGCCATGCAAGAGGTAGTGGAAAGTGTCACAAAACCTTACAAAAGGGTGGACATTGTTGAAGGTCAAGTGAATGAACTCAAGAAGGATATGCCCAAAGAAAAAGGGGAAGCTTCAGTTGAGGAGGAAGATTTGAACACCTTACCCCAGCCTCGCCTCACTCGTGGACCCATGGACGATTTATTTGCAGTTTATGCAGAGGATGAGCCTGAGCTTTCTGGTGCTGAGTATGCTGAGCTAGGTGATGATGAGAACACACTATTTTAGCAGGCCCTCAAGGATTCCACAGTGACAACACACTCCCAAAAGGGTGGTGCAAGTCGTAGTGGAGACGTCGCAGATGAAGAAGCACCAGTTGATAATAATGAGGGATAGTCCTCCAGGGAGTTGCACCCCTTCTCTCCTTATTTGATCCTAAAGCATTGGGGGCAATACTTCTTTTTATGGGGGAAGGTAGTGGTGTTATTTGATTTAGTTGCTTGTGTTGGGCTTGAGATATTTGTTTTATTGCCCTTGCCGTGCCTTGTTGAAACTTTTTAGTTTCCTTGCTAGATTTGATTTGGCCCTTTCGGGCATATTTAGATGATTATGATATTACCCTTGTCGGGCCTCTTTTTAATTTTGTTTTCATTATGTTTTTAGCCTAATTGTTCCCTCGTCAGGCTTGAATTCGTTGATATTAATTTTGTTGCCGTGTTAGTCTTATACTCTCCATTGTTCCACTACCCGTACTTTGTAAACACGATCATGGACTATGTCGAGGCTTGTTTTTCAAATGATTCATGAGCGTGCAAATTGGTAATCACTTTGTTAATAGTAGTTTAGCAATAAACTCCAAAGGTTTTCTTACTACCACGGTTCTTTCCCAAGGAGCAAATGTTCTTTATTTTCTTTTTTCTTTTTCTTTTGTTGGTTTTGTGTCAAACCGGGTTGGTATTTCCCAATGATTGATTGAGAGACAATTTTCTTAAGGGAAAATTCCAAATTTTAGTTTTGAGTCCGTAATGTTCTTGTCTCGAAATGGACCCACCGAAAACATTTCTTAGCAAAACATTTTTGAAAAGAAAAAGAGATAGGGAAAATGAATTATAGAGGAAAGCACTATGTTGTCATGATATTCACACACTTGTTTTGGCTTTATCAATTCACAATTGTGTGTGTAAGGAACTCAGAATAGTTTGTCAAAAGTCATTTATCCCAATTAATCTTGAGATTAATGAAAGAAGTCTTGTGGCATGATGCCTTGTGTGGTGAGGCTTTACCTTGATTCTTGTACGTGTGTGTTGTCTAGAACTTGCCCCGAATGTGATTCAAGGAAAAATTATAGGTGTGACCTATCTTGGAAAATGATCTTAGGCCTTTTTTAATAGCCACTTCACCCAAATGACTTCCCTCGACATCAATCCTTGTGAACTCCTTTGACCTTGTGACTGTTCTTTGGTACCTTATGTTAAACCTACACCTTTTTGGAACCTCTATCTTGGCACCCTTCCTCCCTAATTTCTTGAAAGTAAAATATAGGCTAAAAGCCTATGCTTAGGGGGAAATGAAAAGACAACACAAGCAAACGCCCAAGTATAGGGATATATGCGATCAATGAGGAAAATAAAAAGGATGCACTCCAAGTGCAAGGTACAACCTTAAGTTTGAATTGAAAATTGCCCCGAAAAGTTCAATCCAATGAGTAAAATGAAAAGAAAGAATGGGTACTACCAAATGAAGGCAATACAAGGAGTCTTGAATGATCATGATTGAAAAGGAGAAGCTTGGGTTGTGTGAGGGAGAAATAAGGTGAAGTCAAAATTCAAAAATGTGAGTGGGGTTCAAAGTAATGAGAAAGAGCATTAGGGAGGTGTAGTCACTCTAGCCAAATGAAATCCTTACCTTAGCCCTAGGAAATATCATAACACGCAAGTCCTTAGAGATTTTGATCTTGATCACCCTACATTAGTGGCGATCTACATGAAGGGCAAGCCTATGGTTCGACATGCGTCCACTTGAACTTCCTTGAGAGAGGGAGAGTCTTCTTGGTTCTCTTATAATTCCTTTGTTTTGTGAATTGCATGATTGTGAGTGGGATACTCTCTAATGGTGAGTGGCATCATGCACTGGAATTGAAACATGATGTCTCTATTTCCATTGAGAGGAATGAATGAGACAAGTTGTGTGTCAAATCTCGAGGCAAACCTTGATGGTCCATGCCAATGACTTGAGAAGATTCGTACCTTGTTTTGAATGAAAAAATAATTCCCTTGATTTTGATTGAGAAATGAAGTCCTTTTGAAAAGGTTTTGATATAATCTACTGCCCTTATAATGTGGTAGTTCAAATTGAGATGAGCATAATAGTTGAGTCTTTTGTTTGAGTCTTTTTGCTTATTATTTCCTTAGCTCTTAGAATAGGATAGTCTTTTGTGCCTTGATTGAGTTTTAGAGCATAATTCATTCCTTAACTTGTGAGTATCTTGCTTGAGGACAAGCAATAGTTCAAATTTGAGGGTTTGATGAGTCTCTAATCTACTAAATAATTTAGCCTTTACCATGAATTGTTGCTATGTTTTGATAAGATTTAGAGGTTCGTATGGCCTTTATTGACATGAATGTAGGTACTTTTGTCCTACGATGGAAAACAAGGAATTGTACCCAAAAGAGCTGAAAAGGAGTTGAAGTGTGAAGGATTGAACAAGATAGAGATTTTTCCAAAAGGTTTGGACCTCGTGCAACATGCACAACACGAGGTGCGGTCCGCACCTCCCACCGCACAAAGCTCCAGAGTTTGCTGAAGGATCTGTTAAAGGGTGCCGTCATTGTGCGGTGCGTACAATGCTAGGTCCAAACCACACCTCACTTTGCATGAAGCCCCCAAGTCAGCTTAAGTCACTGTACCACTGAAGAGTATTGTGTGATGTGCACTTCACGACGTGTGAACCGCACGTCGCGTTGAACAGTCCCCGAAGGGCATTTTTGTCCAGTTTTGTAAGATATTTTGGGAATGTTCTTAAACCCAATTCAGACACAAATTTAGATATTTTGAATAGTTTTTGAAATAGTTTTGAATACTTTTTGAGTTTTTCACTTTTGGAAGCAAGTTTCTCACCCAAGGAAAGAAAGAGGGTTTCAATCCATTCTCTCATCTTCAACCTTGGGCTTGTATATTTGAGCTTGAATATTGGGTTCTTGCTACAATTAATGAAAAGGAATTCGAATTTCCCTATGGGTATACTTTTGTTTCCTTTAGCATGAGTGGCTAAGTTTCCTTGTCTAGGGATGTGTTGCTAATGGGTGTTTGATAAATGGGTATGGGTGTTGCTAATTTGTATTTATAATTGCTATTATGACATGGGTTTAGTGATTTCACAATGTTTTAACTCTAAAATTGATGCTTGCAAATATTGATTAATCTTACTTGGTTGTACTCTTGCTTGAGAAAGAAGTTTATAATTTCGGATGTGAACTGGCTAGTGGGTACTTGGGATTCTATCTAGATTGAGTCTAGAAATAGCTCAATTCACTGGAAACACCAATTTAAGGGTCTAAGCTAGAAATAGTGTGACCTCTCAAAGCATATGTTGGTTTGTTATTTGCCTAAACAATGGTGTTTGAATAAAAACCATTGGACATATGGTTGTTTGATCGAGAGATTAACAACCATACCTAAAACAAATGGTATCCATGTCATTTAGCAAGAGTTTTCATGAATGAGCAATCACCCTATCCTATAATCGAGTCTCATTTGATACACATCCCTAGTCGTTCTCTCTCATTACTTACACCTGCTTTTACTTTATTATTTTGTTTTGAATTATGAATTGTGACAGATTTCCCAATTCCCCCCCCCCCCACTTCCTTTACTTTTTATTGCATGTGAACAAACTACTCTTGTTGTAACGTATTTTCTTTACAACCAACTTGGCTAGTGACCAATTCCCTTGGGATCAACCCCGATTCCCATTGGGTACTATAAATGTGTTTTGCTCTAACGAATGTCGATACCTCCTTCTAGGAAAGTACAATTGAGGGTTATCAACTATGACAATAGCAATGTTCTGGTATGTCTAGTCTTGAGTGAAAGTGTGACTATATCCCTGTTCATAAGAATATTATATTCTTTATTTGTGCCAAATAATTTATAGAGAGGGGGTGTTTGGCATTTTGGTGCATCTTTGGAACATTGGGGTAGAGGTTCCATCTATAGGGTCAGTTCCTATACTTTGTGAGTTCTTGAAAGTGCTTCCCACGGATTTACCTAACACTCCACTAGACCGTGATATTGACTTCTGCATTGATTTAGAGCCTGGGTCTCGTCCTATTTCTATTATGCCATACCAGATGGCACTAACTGTGTTTCGAGAATTGAAAGCTTACTTGCAGGACTTTCATAGTAAGGGGTTTATTTGTCTGAGGGCCTCTCTATAGGGTTCTCCTGTGTTGTTTGTGAAAAAGAAAGATGGAAGTATGCATATGTGCATTCACTACCGTCAACTAAACAAAGTCACTATTCAGAATAAGTACCCTCTTTTCCGCATAGATGACTTGTTTGATCATCTTCAGGGTGCGTTAGTTTTCTCAAAGATTGACTTGAGGTCTTGGTATCATCAGTTGATGATTCAGGCTGAAAATATTCTTAAGACTGCTTTTCGAACCAGGTAAAGGCATTATGTATTTTTGCTGATGTCTTTTGGGCTTACTAATGCCCCAACTACCAGTATGAGTTTGATGAATTTAATCTTCAAGCCATATTTGGATTCTTTTGTAATTGTGTTTATTGATGACATTTTGGTATATTCAATGAGTAAGGAAGAGTATGAGAACAATTTGAGATATGTGTTGGTATTGTTAAAAGGGAAGCAATTGTATGCTAAATTTTCCAAGTGTGAGTTTTGATTGACTTTTGTGTCCTTTTTGGGGGATGTGGTTTCAAAGAAGGAAATTATGATCGATCTGCAGAAAGTAGAGGTAATCAAGAGTTGGTCTAGGCCCACTTCACTGACTGATATTTGTAGGTTTTTGGGGTTTGGTAGCCACTACAACCAATTTGTGAAGGGGTTCACTTCTATTCCTCTCTAACTGACTCATTTGACTCAGAAAGATGTGCCCTTTTAGTGGTCTTATGAGTGTGAGGAAATCCTTGCAAGTTGTTTTATTTTTCTAAATGAATTAGTTAGGGCTTGGTTTATATGGTAATGCATGGTTCACTCGAGGAGTTAGTGTGGTGTCACTCACGGCCATTTGGATCGTGACATAATTATTCTCATTTTGGAAATATTAGAACTTTTTTTAATTTTTTATCATTTTAGTTAATTTTAATTATCATTAATTTTTATCACAACTGTTTGCACATTAATAAATATTACTTCAATTTTATTAAATCATCAGTTGTCTTTAACTCAAATCATATTTTTTTACATGTCATTAGATACATTTTTTTTATTTTTTAGCACAGTCCATTAATACATATAGGCGGAGGAAATATTTTTATACAAATTTAAATAGCCCATAATTTTAGATAAACCATAGTTTTGGGCATATGGTTTTGATAGCGTATCACTTCGGGTGCACGGTATTGCCACATAAATGGTTTTATCTTATCTATAAATCTTTTAATGCACACTACATATTTTTTGGTGGTAGATAATTTCATGATTTTTCAAAAATCACAAAGGTTCTTTTCTCTCCCCTTTCACTGTCATCTCCGGCGAGCACTAACCACGAGCTCTGACCACCACCCTCGCTGGAGCAGCTGACCAACCACTGTACAACTCCCATATCCCTCATTCTCTCTCTTTTTTCCCTTAATTCCATATTTCCGCAAAGTTCCGGGAAACCACGAGCTCCACCTCCTCGCTCCCTCCTTCCCTTTTCCCCTATTTTTCCTGGTGAACTCCCGCCACAAACCAGCAACCGCACCTCCACTAAACCCTAGCCATTCCCACCATTCTTGCCTCTTCATCGCCACCACAATAGTGATAAACAACATCCACAACTAGTTCCAATCCCCCTATGTTCTCCCTTCTCCCGACAACAACCACGCCACTATAAATCAGTCACCTCTACAATGCCGCTACTGTAGCTCTGAGATCCATAAAACATGTGAACTAGACCCCTTCACCATGTCTTTTCAAGTGAGAAAAAACCACAACACCACCAAATGAATCAACCTGCTCTGACAAAATCCAACATTGCCATTTTTTCTCTTTCTTTCACTGCTCTGATTGGAAAACAATGTGACACATCTGAAAACCCAAATCTGACCAGACATAGCCGATGATGACAAACTAGAAAACTACTGTAAGATCTATTTTCATTTCCTTTTATTTCTCATGGTTTTGGTTATATCTCAGGTGGCCATGTAAGTTTGCCAAATCTATCTAGAACAAGAGTTTTTCGGCTGCCTTATTTGATTCTCTGACGACCCCCAGTCGATCATTAATCTTGAAGTTTTGTTAGTACATTTTCTAAAAGTGTGGTTGTTAGATTCCTGTTAATTTTTTGCATTGATATTTTCTTTTGGTGATGGATTAGGTGTAAATATCCATCTCTTTGCTATTGGTTGTTGGAAATTTAACAATGTTTCATTGGTTATTATTTTGTTGCTTATCTTTTTAGTGTTTTATTGTTGATCTGCATTAATTTATTTTTCCATTTCTTTTATTTTTGACTATTTTACCCTTTAATTGTTTATTTCACTTACAATTACCAATCCAATTGGCCAATGAGAATATCTCCGTCGGTTTTTGAGGCCTCCCTATAATAAAAGACAAATTTTACGTTTAAGTACAATTATTTTATATCAAATATCAATTCAATTGGCCGGTGAAAAAATTTATGTCAATTTTCAAGGCCTCCCATGTACATAAGAAGGGTTTTACTTTTTGTTCATTATTTTTTAAATGTTGATTTCTATTTATTTATTATTAAGATTTTTACTAAGTGTCTTTACATGTACTCAGAGTCACTCTTTGAAGAAGACATTCGAGCTATAATTGGAGATCCTTTTAAATTATTTATTGTATTTATTCATTTTGGTTAAAGATAGGCAAAATATTAGGCCGTCTCTTAAAGTTTTTTCCTTGGATTCTTTGAGTTTTAGAGAGTCTGTTCTCTAACTCCGATGAACCGGGGCATATTCTTTTTACCGCCTCCTTACCTAAAAAATTAAAAAATGAGTTTAGTGAGAATCCACCATTATAGATTCGGAAGGATGCCTAACCTCTTTCCTTCAGAATAAATTGAACCCTTACCTAGAATCTAATTGGTTTTGTAGACTGAAAAATTTCTTTAATTAATAGGTTTCCTATTTTTTCTAAAATTAGATGGCTACTCTCTTAATTTTTAAACAATAAACTATTTTTTAAAACACGAAGTCTTATCCTATCTTGAAAAATAGGATGTGACAAACTGATAAATTCACTATGGATTAAAGATTCTAACCTTTATGGATTCATATTTACAATTGAGGAGATTTTTATTTTTTTACAGCTTTTGCTCATTTTTTTAATTCTTTATTTGCACCTTGTATATTTTCTTGCTTATTTATAAATTATATAATCTTTACATTACTTAATTAATCATTCATTATATTTACCCTGTCATTTCATTCATGGCATGAAATTCTGCCAAACGACAAATTGATTGCATTGAAAAAGGGAGATTACGCATTTTTCTACAGTTGCTTCTCCACTTTAAAAACTAAGAATTCTCAAAGCAATAAAAAATTAGTTGGCATGTGGTAAGCTGACACTTGCTTATTGTCTCATCCTATAGTTGTCCACTCGGATTTCAGGTCTTCTTTTAAAAACCCACTTTAGTCAATAGCATAGAGTGAAACCAAATCTCTGAAATAGGCATTTGACCTAATTTGATCTGGTACCCCAAGGGTATCGGTCTTATTAGTAAGACCACATTGTGTCTAGTTATAGTACAACAAAAAAAGACAATCATTCAACCATTTGATAAGCATGAAGGGTACGTATGCCAAATTTTATGGACCATTCTCCCTTGGGGTTGAGAGTTTGTTTTTTATATAGATAGTTTCTTTTATAGTAATCAAAAGTTTATCTCATCTGAAAGGCATTCGTAATTTTCAGGAAATTAAATATTGGAGGACCTCCAAGGCGTCTTAGTATAGGATTGTTCCCCTCCGTAGGATTGATCTTATTTATTTCTCAATTCCTTTTTGTATCCCCATTCAATTTATTCATAAGGTTTTGTATAATATTATTGGGGGCAATGAAACATTAAATAATGTTACGCCCCTATCTAGGAGGGGAATACATTGAGGAGTTATATGAACACCTACTAAATATATATACTAAACTCATGCTAAAGTAGTAAACTAATAAGAAGCAGCATGGACATCAACGTGTGTTACATATAATAAAACATAGATGGCTGAAGGTCCCACTTTACTAGTTATACAACTGTAACAAAACTAAGTTTTAGAAGCCTCTACAGAGTCTGTAGCTGAGAATTTGATAACTAGTCAGAACAGGGACCCAACATACCCACTATACGATATGTACATGAAGACAAAACGCAGGACCTAGACATCTGATAGCTCAAGAGAGAGGTAGAGCTTACAAACTTATCAACTGAAAGGCACTGGTCTACTATGGATGTCTACTAGCCTGAGTACCTGAGCATGCATTCACAAAAAATACAGTGCCCCTGAAACTAGGGACGTCAGTACATATAAAACATGTACTGGTATGTAAAGTAGACTGAATAACAAGTAGACATGCAATAATGATCACTGAATATAATATCAAAGATAGAAAAATCTTTGCATACACATACAAGACATGTAATCTAAAACTAAAACTAAAACTGATACAATGACCAATATCAGGGGTCCTCATATAATGTCCTATGTGTTATTCATTTACATATTTTTAAAATTCCTAGAATTTACCTAGGTTATATTTTTACCTTTTTACATTGCTTCCTTCTTATTTCAGTAACACTAACTGTCAGGAAGTCACAAGATTCACACCGTCGATGATCAGTGATACCAGTATGGCATATATAGCAAATTGTCACAACCATGTGTTAAATCTCATAGTCTAGATAATGTGGTCTTTAAGGTATGCCCCCCAGGGCTCCTGTAAGGTCTCATGCAAGCTTGGTAGCCAGGGGAATCCATGACAGGAAGTTCTAGTTGACTCTATCTGAATTCTATGCACATAATAGTGTCAAACTTAGTAGCCCTACAAATACCAACCTCACCCTGTAGAGTAGGTTATAATCACATCTTTCTTGTAAAGACTTGTAGTATGTAACTCATGAATCATATAACATATTATCTGATATTGATTACTTTCTTTAGCTGAAGAATCATATATCTATGTGATCTAAATACATATGGCTAATCTATGGCCATTACTTCCTTTAAAATCTGTGACATAAATGCTCTATAACTTCTAGGAGTTTCAACTTAAACACCTACGTTCATGTGAAATATATGACTTCTTTGACTAGAAAAGAGTACTATAACTCTATAGGTTTAGAAATCCACATAAAAGGTACCTATAATACTAATAATCTTTGCTTTCAATTAGCATAATATCTATGACGACTTTTATAGGAGAAACATGTGACTCTAGGTCGTGCCTTGATGGCAAAAGAGGTTTTATCTTTACATACCTTACTTTGAGACTGTCTGTCTTATGATGTGTCATTTATACTCTTCAAAAAACTTCTTATCTATAACATAACATCATATGCAATGGAATAAGGAGCTAACAAAGAAGTACGACAAGGTCGAAAAAACAATAATTGCTTACAAGCGATAAACTTAGCAAATATTATAAGTAAATAATGTATCACCACACCTTCTATTTCCCCCCTTTATAACTAAACTTATGACCTTATACGAGGTCAGTATTACTCCTTCCATCCTTAACTTAAAATGTACAACCCATTACATACACCAAACAAGGTCATAAACATAGACTCTCAGCTTTTGAACACTATCTAATGAGTTCTTTATTTGATTGCATAAAAATACCCTTATAACCTCATTAATTATGTTGGAAGAAAAGTATACAATCCATATTGTAGAAAGAACCCATAGAACCAAATAAAAAACATTTTATAACGACCTTTTTTGTCATTTATGCATTTTCACCTTTTTTATACTGTTAGAGCTTTCCTGTAGTGGCCACTAATCATTTATGCCTTGCTAGGACTGGTAGTGTTGTGCCCGCGCCATTTGTTTGATCTTTTTGGTTGTTCCTCATTTTAGAGCTTTAAGCTTTTGAAATCATTGACTTCGATCAACATTCTTGGTGAATGTGCTTAGAATCAAATTCTGATAGTTCTGTTAGCTCTGGAACAAGGACTTTGGTCTAGTGGGACCTTTGGTCAGGATTTGAGAGATTTTCAGCTTGGAATTCTCTCTCATTCTGTGTTTTCAGGCTAGTTGGGCTTGTATGGTTGACTTTGGTCAACATTCGGAGAATATGGCCTCGTATGGAAATTCTGTCAGAGCCATTAGCTCCAGAATGTCGAGTTTATGTTAGTTAGTTGGTTGGTACGGGTTTCGAATGAGCCAGGCTCATTTTGGGTGTTAGGTTGGCATTAACTAATGTTGATTTGGGTCAACATTCTTCCGAAACAAACTTGTATGGAAGTTTCATTGTTTAAGTTGAGTCTGGAACATCGTTTCCACTCTAATAACATATTTGGTTTGTGAGTATCGGCTTGTGATTGTGCTCGGAATGCCCCTTAGAGTTCCTAAAAAGTTGCAGATTTTCTGTTACAGGGCTTCCTTTAGCGTGATTGAGCCAAGCTAGCGTGATAGCGTCGAAATGACTATCGGCCGCTTGCGCAATTGAGCAAGCCCAGTGCGATGGCACCTCAGCGCCTGGCCTCCCTCTAGTACGATGGCATTGTTTTAGCGTCGTTGGCGCTAACCAAATTTCCAGCTGTATATATTGCCTGGCCTTCATTTTTCCAGAATTGTTTTCCCCACTTTCCCAACTGTAAATTGTAAATCCTCTCTACCAAAGTGTTCTATTTTGTCCTAAGCTTAGGGAAATTCATAGTGTTGTGGGAAAAATCTTGCTCCCTTGATTATTTTATAAGTCCTTTCTTCCCCAAGTTGCTTCCTCCATTGTTGAAGGACCACCAAGTTGGAAAATTCTCAAGCTTGAAAATTTCATGTAGAATCTTCCCACTTGAGCTTTGCATGATCGTGGATTCAGAGTTTTTCACCTCCTTAGCTTGTCTTCTCGTTGTGGTAAGTATCTTTTGATTAAATTTCTGGATTTATTCCTTGAAATATCCATCTTTAATTCTTTACTCAAGCGGGCTATTTTGAGCCCCAATTGTTATCCGTTTCCGCTCAAATTTTGAGCATGCGCTCCCGGTATGGTAAGGAACACATGTGTATTTTTTATTTTTGGTTCCGGGTTATGGGGCCCACGAGCCCATTTGTGACTCGGATTTTAGCCTGGTTATGTTTATGGCATTATGGGTATTCTTAGTCTTGTTTTGACGTATAGTTTATTCTATTAATAGTCATTTTCCAATTTGGAGCTTATCGATGCAGTTCGAGCCTAGACGACGTCATCCTTGTAGCTATTCATCAAACGATAGGTAGGTTATGCTTTTCCCTATCTAGACTCTGCGTATATAGGCTATAACTGCATTAATTAGCATCCTTGGGTGGTTATTTTAGGTTGGTACCCAAGACCTTGCCCTTCTTTTCTGTTTGTTTACTTCATACATTGATTGTAGTATTCGTGTAGTATTGTGTATCACCCTTGTGGTCCTGAGTGGCCTTGTATTGACTCTGAAACATAGATGGTAGGTTATTTGAAAATGTCTGCATGTCCCGGACATAGAGTTACCTTTTAGGCTGGTTATGTCTATTGAGTAGCTGCAGAGCCTGTGTAGGGCCGGTAGAAATATTTGTGAGCCGTTGGGCTAATATATATTTATGTGCGAGCAGATCATCCATGAAAAAGGTTTTCCCTGTATATTTTACTTTGGTTTTGGCTGCGAGCCACTATAGAACATTTTTTCTAAACTTGCATGGTTTTGGGGGACCCACTTTTGGTATACTTGATGATAAAAATGGGATTTTGGATGATTTCACACTGGGTTTTCTTACTGATACTAGGCTCTGCTGCGCAGAGCACCAGACTTGATTTCGTTACTAATACTAGGCTCTGTTGGGCAGAGCACCAGACTTGATTTTATTACTGATTTATACGTGGATACGCTCTGGGCACCCTTTGAGGGGGTTATTGAGACTTTTATCACTTATTTAGACTCGGATACGCTGTGGGCACCCTTAGAGTGTTATTGAGATTAGTACTTCTATTTTAGACCCAGTTCAATCTCGGGAACGTACTTGGAGGCTTTGATTCTTTGAGATTTAGCATTCCTTACTGTATGTGGTCAGGGATATCTATGGGCCCTGCAATTCCAGGACCTGGCCAAAGGGCCAAGCATGTCAAAGGAGGGGTATACGATGTAGGATGAGGTATAGCAGTCACATCCCACCATGGGTCCTCCCGCCAAAGTGCCAGGGGGAGGGGGTGCATACAGGGTTTCAATTATTGGTTCCATCAGTATCATCATCCTGCATATCTAACTCGGACTCCACCCTTGTTTGTTGTGTGTTCAGTGTACGCTCCGGTTTTATGGGAGGCCGGAGGGTTGGTTTTCACTTGATGGCATTCCTCGATTGTATAGGCGGCCGTTGGGAATACAGGAAAATTATATTCCTCATGTTACCTCATTGACCTAGGTGTGGTCCTTGGTTCTTGTGGATTGGTAAGTTTTATCCTGTTGAGTGTCCTAGTTTTGGGCTTGAGTATTGAGGGGTTAGGTAGTCCTATACCTTTGAGGCTCCATCGTGCGTCTTCCAGAGCGGTTGTGATTTATCAGCCGTTGTTCCTTACCTTGATTTTGAGTTAAACTCTTAGTTCTGGTGGCGTAATTATTCCATTCTAGGTTGTGAATTGTGAGGAGGATCCCGGTTCATGCTTATCTTGAGAGTTGGTGTTCTTGGTTTGTTTTCTTTACTTTTGTGGCTTCTAGTTAATTTGTTGGGTTGCTTTCCTTCCTTCCCTTCTTACTTGGGGTTACCGGTATACCACCACATTCCTGATTCTCTCTCTCTCTTTATTTATACTATTGTTACAAGGATCCCAGGTGCTCTCTTCTTCTTTTTACCTGCATTTCTATGATTGTATATCTTTTGTGCTAGCATTGTTTGCTTATTACTCTTGGTTGTCTATTCTCCATGCTAGTTTCAATGTGCTCTATCCATTGTTTCTGTGACTACTTTCTTGCTATTTGCTATTTACTATTTTTATATCTTATATGCGCTCAGTTGGTCGATGATGCCTACTCGGTACCCGTTGCTTAGCTATTGGTGCTCATACTACACTTCTTCCTCTTTCTGATGCAGATATTAGTTGAGCTTTTGCCATTGATCACATTGGAGACTCGTGAAACTTTTGGGAGGTTTGAGACTAGGGTGAGTGCCTGACAGTCAGGGGCTTGTCTATATCTCATCTATTGTACTGTTACTCTTGTATATTCAGAGACAGTTGTACCTATTTTTTGTTACTTCTAGCACTTGTATTCCATTAGAAGGTTAAGTACTATCGATACCAAGTCTTGGGGTTGCTGTAGTTTCACTATGTATATATTCGGGTTTTTATTATGCATATTGGTTAGGTAGTAGCCCATTACTAACCGTTCTAGGCTATAGGGATTGGTTTGTCTACTGAGGGTTTTAGGTGCTATCATAACTTGAGAAATTGGGTCGTGATAGCTTGGTATCCAAGATTTAGGTTCACTGGTGTTGTGGTACCGAGGAAAGTGTCTACATAGAGTCTCGTGGATTGGTACAATGGCATCTGTATCCTATCTGTGGGAGGCTACAAGGCATTGATAGGAAAAGTTTCATCTTGTTGGCTCCTTATCGTGCGTTTCTAGCTCTATTGACTTCTAAACTTCGGTTATATCATTCCTTTTCAGATGCATAAGATGAGTTTGATAGCGATTGCTGTCGAGGATTCTGTGCCTATTGCTTCAGTGCTTCAGTCAGTGCCAGGACATCAGTTTGAGAGTTCATCGCATCAGATAGGGGGTATACAGTCAGCCCAGCCTCCAACTGGATTCACAGCTACCCCAGTTTTGTAGGACACCATGGCTAGGACTCTGAGTCATCTGGTGGATGTTTCCGTACTCGGTTCTACGAGCAGTGCTTTAGCTAGGTTTGAGCTACAAGTTCTTAAGCAGGGTTGTCTGTCGGTATTGGAGTATGAGGCAAGATTTTATTACATGGTTAGGCGTACTGCTAGGGCTGTACCTTCAAAATTTGACAGGGTCAGAGTTTTGTTAGAGGTTTAATTTTACCACTTCATTCAGCGACCGAACATTTGGTAATAGTTGGGACTACCTTTCTTCACGTAGTGGATCATTCTTGGGCTATTGAGGGTTTATGTCATGAGGCTTATGGAGGTAGTGCTAAGAGACATCGTGGCTAGGATAGTTTCTGAGGTTCCCAGACTCGAGGTAGGAATTCCTTCACGAGAGATAGGTTTCATTGCTCCATATCAACTAGACCGGTTTTGGTTTCTCCATAGGTTCCAGAGGGTGGTGGACAGGACATGTTGAGCTTAGTGGACATGGTACGGTTTTGATTCTCTGAGGTTCGCTTTAAGGTTGTGTAGGCTGTGGTGGCTAGTCAGGTTCAGTGAGATCTCCTAGCCCATATGTATTCGGTGGAACTTTCTTTCAGTGCGGTAGGCGTGATCATTTTGTTAGGGATTATCCCATGATTCCACCTTATAGTCAGCAGGGTCAGCAAAAGTTATCTCTCAGGGTTTCAGTGCCACTGGCTAGATGTAGAGTGTAAGGTACTAGGGGTGGTCTCCAAATGGTTATAGGTGATTTTTGTTCCAGTGGTTCAGGTAAAGGTTGTTGTCAGTGTGGTGAGCGTGGGCACCTTGCTAAAAATTTACCCATGATTGCATATCCTGGTCAGCTGGGTTGTTATGTTTGTGGAGTGCTTGGTCACTTTTCTAGATATTGTCCTCGGCTAGGGATTGTTTAGAATTCAACTTTGACTACTCAGTCCAAATCTAGACCTCGTCAGTCTGATCCCCCTTCTTGGTAGGCCTGAGGTAGAGGTTCCTGATATCATTGCTCTAGGTAAGGCTCCTGTTATCTTCGACTTGTGATAGTACTGCACACATTGTGATTCTATCCCTTCCGTTGTTTAATTGCTTATATTCCTACCTGCTACTTGTTTAAGTTGTTTTACTACTTGAATTGTAGTATCTTTGCATTGTTTTCTTGGTAGGTTATTCCTTAGTAGTGGATGGGGTGAGTTAGCCTTATGAGGTGTTTTGCCCAGAGTTGTAGCTCGTGGGTAGTTCTTGTTGGTCTGTTTCAGGTTGGGATTATCCATGTTTCGTTGTGATTCTAGAATTGTGATTGAGTATTCCTTGTTGAGCGGTCCTAGATTGTTGTTGCCTAGGCTGTTTTCTAGCGTTGCTAGAATTCCTTGTATTAGTTTGGTGTTACCGATGGTAGTGCCAGAATTTGGGCTTTGTCTTAAGTTGAGAGGTGTCAGTTATGCTAGCGTGCCTAGATTAGTTTTGTTTTGGGGTGATTAAAATCGACCCTCTTTATTTGCTTGGTTTAGGAGGTTGGAAGGTATGTGGATTGTTCCCATAGTCTCCCTTAGTTTCTTGTCTTATTCGGTTGTCTTATTATTTTCCCTGATTCCAGTTGGAACAAATTTTGATCGTAGTTCTCTCGTTGAGCCTTTGATTGTGGAAATGTGATTAAGTTTTGGCTGTAGCATTTTGACTAAGTGTTGACCGTAGCCTCATGGTTGAGATGTATTCGTAGCATTCTGGGTTAGTCGGGCATCCGACCCATTTTCTCCTGCCTTGTTGAGTTTTTACAATGTATGATTTGGAGCTAAGGGAATGGCTTTAGGTTCTTATTTTTAGAAACAAGTTTGTATGGTTCAGTATATGCTATGGAAAGGTTTTGTTTAGTTGGAAAAGGAGGGAGATGACTTCTTGTTTGTGCTTATGTGTTCTAGTAGTTGACTAAGGTGATGACGAAAATTTTCTTTGGGATTGTATGTTGGTGATTTGATTCGGCCATCTATAGATTTCAGTGGATTTCATTCGATTGGTTTGAGATTTTAGTAGCAGCTGCGGTTTTGGCAACTTTTTATTCAAGCCCAGTTGGCTTCAGTTCCTAAGGTTTCATTGGCAGCATACGGGTTCGAACAAGGCTTGGGTTGGCAGTTTTACAAGTTGGGTTTCAGGATCGTTGCATAGCAAACTACTCCGGATGGTTCGTGGTTGTTTCTTTCATTTGCAGCTTCTTGGGTTGGAATGCCTGGAATTTGGACTACTTAGTTTCCCAATTTCAGTTGTGAAGTGACAGTTGAACTTGGACACCTAGTCCTTGGCTAACCTTTGAATTAGGCTAGACATTTTAGATTTTGGCGGTGTCTAGATAGCATGAGGTTCCTTCTACCATGGTTTGACAGACTAGTGGTGTGAGTTCGGGATTTAGTAGTGGTGTATGCTATATGTGATTAGGTCATGTGGGTTGAGGTTCGCGAGGCTATTTTGTGTTCCAATGATATTTTAAGATTAATTGTCGCCTTCATTGTAGAGAGTTTGAAATTCTACTTTTGTTGGGTCTTCAAGGGTTATCTTTTATATGAGGTTCCAGTGTGGTTAGACTCGGCTAGTATGGGCTAGAAGGCTGATATAATATATGCTTCGAAATGGTTAGTTGTATGCAAATGTAGTAGAGCAGTTGACTTGAGCCAAAGAGGCTCATTCCGAGGTGAGATTGGTAAGACAATTTAAAATCCGAATGGCGTTTGATTATTCATAGTAGAAGCAGTACTTCTTAGAGTCTGGAGATTAGTGACGGTTATGGACTTCATGGTGGCTTACCACAGTCCTTGCGGAGGCTTGGCTTTGGTTTGGGTCTGTTGGGCAGTTTTCCCTAGTTCATTTGTTTCCAGTTGATTCAGACTTGGCATGGTTCAGCGAGGTTGGTTTTGTTCTATAGTTTGAAGTTTCTCCATTAGCACCGGGTGTTCATATATGCCTCTCCTAACCATGATATGCAAAATTCAGTCGGGTTTAGATGGTTGGTTCAGTTGGGTTCAGTTATCGGGTTGATGATATCAAAAGTGTTCACTCGTTGGTTGATGGTCAGTCAAGACAGGTAACTCTAATTTTCGAGGATATGCTACAGGTTGTTATCATGGGTGGCATCCGTTAGTAGACTATGACTTAGGCTAGAAGGAGTTGAATAAAAATAGTGACTTCATTCGTTGTAGAATATAAGCGGGAACTATGGATCTTTGATGTGTCGGTTGGTCCTTCGAGGGTGGTTTGAGTGTTTGACTTGTATGAGGCTTCCTGTTCATGGTGAAAAAGGGTTCAATTCAGAATAATAGGGCTTTTACGGATCAACGGGTTCATGAGTTAAATCTTTGGTTGTTGGCTTTTCTGATAAACTTGGTTGTGGTTTCAAAATTCAATTTTTACGAGTTGGCCACCTTGCTTCTCAGGTTTTGGTGTTCTGTCGGTGCTTACTAGTTGAGATTCTCCAGGCTTAGTTTGCGGTTGGCAGATCTTTGGAGTTTTGGATCTAGCTCGGCTAGTAGGAAGTTTAGGCATGGTTGCCTTTCGTGGTTTCATTTAGTTGGGTACCATCCGGTCGACGGGGCTACCCGAGTTGTGTGAAAGAGTAGTGTGGGCTTCGTATCTGCTATTCTTAGATCTCTAGTGATTCCTTATTTCCTGACTTTCGGGGATGAAGGTCTTTTTAGTAGTGGATGATGTAATGACCCTTTCGGTCATTTATACATTTTCACCTTCTTTATACTGTTAGAGCTTGCGTGTAGCAGCCCCAACTTATTTATGGCTTTGTGGGACTGGTAGTTCGATAGCCGGGTCATTTGTTTGGTCTTTTTGGCTGTTCCCTGTTTTAGAGATTTAGGCCTTTGAAATCGTTAACTTTGGTTAACATTCTTGGTGAACGTGCTCGGAATCAAATTCTGAGAGTTTTGTTAGCTCCAGAGCATGGACATTCATCTAGTGGGACCTTTGGTCGGGATTTGGGAGCATTTCAACTTGGAATTTTCTCTCATTCTGTGTTTTCAAGCCAATTGGGCTTGTATGGTTGACTTTGTTTAACACTCGGAGAAGACGGCCTTGGATGGAAATTTTGTCAGCATCGTTAGCTCCGGAATGTTGATTTTGTGTTAGTTAGTTGGTTGGTTAGGGTTTCGAATGAGCCAAGCTTATTTCGGGTGTTTGGTTGGCGTTAGCTAGTGTTGACTTGGGTCAACATTCTTCCAAAATGACCTCGTATAGATATTTCATTATTCCCGTTGAGTCCGAAACATCATTTCCACTCTAATAGCATATTTGGTTTGTGAGTATCGGGTTTTGATTGTGCTCGGAATGCCCCGTAGAGTTCCTAAAAAGTTGTAGATTTTTTGTTACAAGGCTGCCTACAGCGAGATCGCGCTAGGCCAGCGCGTTAGCACTGAAGCTCCTGTCGGCCGCCTGCTCGTTTGTGCCAGGCCAGCATGATTTCACCTCAGCGCCCGTCCTCCCTCTAGCACGATGGCGCTGACCAAATTTCCAGTTTTATATATTGCTTGGCCTTCATTTTTGTAGCATTGTTTTCCCCACTTTCACAACTCTAAATTGTAAATCCTCTCTACCAAATTGTTCTATTTTGTCCTAAGCTTGGGGAAATTCATAGTATTGTGGGAAAAATCTTGCTCCCTTGATTATTTGGTAAGTCCTTTCTTCCCCAAGTTGCTTCCTCCATTGTTGAAGGACCACCATTGTTGGAAAATTCTCAAGCTTGGAAATTTCATGTAGAATCTGCCCTGTTGAGCTTTGCATGATCGTGGATTTAGAGTTTTTCATCTCCTTAGCTTGTCTTCTTGTTGTGGTAACTATCTTTTGATTAAATTTCTGGATTTATTCCTTGAAATTTCCATCTTTAATTCTTGACTCAAGCGGGCTGTTTTGAGCATCAATTATTGTCTATTTCAGCTCGAATTTTAAGCATGTGCTCCCGGGATGGTAAGGAACACATGCATGTTTTTCATTTTCGGTTCCGAGGTGTGAGGCCCATTGGCCCATTTGTGACCTGGATTTCATCCCGGTTATATTCATGGCATTATGGCTTTCGTCAGTATTGTTTTGGCATATATATTATTCTATTAATGGTCATTTTTCTATTTTGAGCTTCTCAAAGTAGTTCGAGCCGGGACGATGCCATCCCCGCAGCTATTCATTGGACGACAAGTAGGTTATAGTTTTCCCTACCTAGACTCTGTGTATATATGTTTGTTTACTTCATACGTTGATTGTAGTATTTGTGTAGTAATTTATATAACCCTTGTGGTCCTGAGTGGCCTTGTATTGACTTTGGAACATAAACGGTGGGTTATTTGGAAATGTCCGCGAGTCCCGGACATAGATATATCCTTTTAGGCTGGTTATGTCTGCTGAGTAGTTGTGGAGCCTGTGCAGGGCCGGTAGGAA
Organism: Jaltomata sinuosa; assembly: GCA_003996215.1. Classification (NCBI taxonomy): domain Eukaryota; kingdom Viridiplantae; phylum Streptophyta; class Magnoliopsida; order Solanales; family Solanaceae; genus Jaltomata; species Jaltomata sinuosa. The sequence goes on from QJPP01002418.1 coordinate 100,475, forward strand.
TATTTGTGAGCCGTTGGGCTAATTTATATTTGTGTGCGGGCATGTCATCCATGAAAAAGGTTTTCCCTGCATGTTTTACTTTGGTTTTGGCTGCGAGCAACTATAGATAGTTTTTCCTAAACTTGCATGGCCTCGGGGGCCCATTTTTGGTATACTTGATGATAAAAATTGGATTTTGGATATTTTCATACTAGGTATTCTTACTGATACTAGGCTCTTCTGGGAAGAGCACCAGACTTGATTTCATTACTAATACTAGGCTCTACTGGGCAGAGCACCAGACTTGATTTTATTATTGATTTAGACTCGGATACGGTCTGGGCACTCTTTGAAGGGGTTATTGAGAGTTTTATCACAAATTTAGACCCAGATACGCTCTACGCACCCTTGGAGAGGGTTATTGAGATTACTACTACTGTTTTAGACCCGATTCAATCCCAGGCACATACTTCAAGGCTCTAATTCCCTAAGATTTCGCGTTCATTACTGTATGTGGTCATGGACCATTATAGGCCATGCCATTCCAGGACCTGGCCAAAGGGCCGAGCATGCCGGAGGAGGGGTATACGGTGTAGGATGAGGTATAGCGGGCACGTCCCACCATGGGTCCTCCATCCAAAGTTCTGGGGGTAGGGGTGCATTCAGCATTACTATTATCGGTTCCATCATTATCATCATCCTGCATATCTCACTCGAATTCAACCCTTGTTTGTTGTGTGTTCAGTGTACACTTTGGTAGTATGGGCAGCCAGAGGGTTTGTTTTCATTTGATTGTGTTCCTCAGTTGTATGGGTGGACGTTGGGACTGTACGTAAATTATATTCCTCCTATTATCTCAGAGACCTAGTTGTGGTCCTTGGTTCTTGTGGATTGGTATGTTTTAGCCTGTTGAGGCTCCGAGTTTTAGTCTTGAGTATTGAGGGGCTAGTGATTCCTATACCTTTGAGGCCTTATCATGCATCCTCCTGAGCAGTTGTGATTTATCGAACGTTGTTCCTTACCTTGATTCTCAGTAGAACTCTTGGTTCTGGTGGCTTAGTTATTCCATTATAGGTTGTGAATTGTGAGGAGGATCTCGGTTCATGCTTATCTTGAGAGTTGGTGTTCTTGGTTTGTTTTCGTTACTTGTATGGCTTCTAGTTGATTTATTGGGCTGCTTTCCTTCCTTCTCTTCTTACTTGAGGTTACCGGTATACCGCCACGTTACTAATTCTCTCTCTCTCTTTCTTTATTTATACTATTGTTGCAAGGATCCCTTGTGCGCTCTTCTTCTTTTTACCTGCATTTCTGTGATTGTATATCTTCTGTGCTAGCATTATTTGCATATAACTCTTGGTTGTCTATTCTTCGTTCTAGCTTCCATGTGCTCTATCTATTGTTTACTGTGACTACTTTCTTGCTATCTGCTATTTATTATTTTTGTATCTTATATGCAGTCAGTCGACCGATGATGCCTACTGGGTACCCCTTGCTTAACAATTGGTGCTCATACTACACTTCTGCATCTTTCTGGTGCAGATATTAGGTGAGCTTTCGTCGTTGATCGCGTTGGAGACTCGTATAGCTTTTAGGAGGTTCGAGACTAGGGTGAATGCCTGACGGTCAGGGGCTTGTCTACATCTCATTTGTTGTACTGTTACTCTTGTATATTCGGAGACAGTTGTACCTATCTTTTGTTACTTGTAGCACTTGTATTCCATTAGAAGCTTTTGTACTATCGATACCAAATCTTGGGGTTGGTGTAATTTCACTATGCACGTATATATTTGGGTTTTTGCTTCCTCTTGTCTTTATCTTATTCTGCTTTCATTTATTTTAGCTTATTGTGCGTATTGGTTAGGTAGTAGCCCATTACTAATAGTTCCAGGCTACAGGGATTGGTTCGCCTACTGGGGGGTTATAGGTGCCATCATGACCTGAAAAATCGGGTCGTGACACATTCTCAATAAATTGTGTTTTCTCTACCCTATCCTTACTCTGCATCACAGCAAGCTTACTGACATAATACACAACTATACACCCCTCATTTAGTCAAGAACACAACCAATACATCCTTCTACATACTCCCTCCTTACCAAGTATATCAATTACTATGGGAAAAAGATGGACTCACGGCTTCCAATCACCGTCACGTGAGTCCTACTCATAAACTATACTTAAAATAACTCTTAGAGTCATATTTATGGAGATAGAATAGAAGACATACCTTTATCAATAGGAAAACAATCCCTGCACGTTTTTACTCTTCAAGAACCACACATTTACCTTCAAGAAAATACATGGCTAAATATGTTTCCATGATCTATGATGAGAAATATACTTGATTCTTGATTGAATCAACTTGCCTTAGGACACGAAGAGATGTAGATGAAGAAGAAATGAAGAAAAATACTAAGTAACAGGTCCTTTAAATTATGGGAATGATGGGAAATGAAATCCCTAAGTGACAATATAAAAACTTGAATTTTTGTCCCTCTTACCAAAAGGTGCCACATATCCCGCTGTGATTGGGTAGTGTGCATATCTATAGTAAAATGTACATATCCTTTTATTCCAAATTCATATGGACAAGCGGTTAATTATGTTGAAAACTAGACTCAAATATCATTAATATGGAATATCATAGGACCTCTAACTCCTTGTATATTGATAGATATACCCATTACAAGTCAAACCATATACGAGCTTGTTGAAATACTATACCATAATAAGCCCTTCAATTTGAACTTTTGTTTTCAGTCTCCCTTTGGTCTCTAACTTTGGTCTAGCACTTCAAATGAATTAATATAAGTATACCTTTTTATAATTATCCATTTACATCCTTATCCACCCGGTTCATGCTGATTCTTTACTGTTTATGAGTTGCAAACATATCTTAAGTTTCAAGGAATTATATTATGCCCCCTTGGGATTATTTGTCCTTGATTAAGGCTACAACTCAAAATTATTCTAACTCTATCATTTTTCAGAAATTTTCGTAGAGTTCCCGTTGTAAACAGGCCTATCCAAAACCTTTAAGCAAACTAAGGTACATACAATATACTTCACAGAGCGTCACAACGAAGAAATAATATTCAACAGATATCAACGAGGCCCTGCTTGACCTTATATGAATGAAAACTATAGTAATTGATATATCTTACCTTATACTTACTTACCATGACATATCAACTCAGAGGAAAATATGGAACTCTTTAATCATAGGCACGTATCAAGTACCTGAACATATAACATATAAATCAAGTACTATTAACAAATAACTAAAATTAATACTCGAATAAAAGGAGTAATGACTTTAAGAGCCTTCTGTTTGTTCCTGGAATAAGTGAGGATACTTGTCCCTCATATCGGCCTCTGCTTCCCACGTGGATTCTTCTAATTCTAACTTTTCCATCAAACATTAACCGAAGCTAGTTCTTTCATTCTCAATTTTCTAATTTGTCTATCTAGTATGGACACTGGGACTTCTTCCTATGATAAATCTTTTGAGAATTCAATACCCTCTGTAGGGTTAACTTAAGAAGATTTTTTTAACCATTTATGTAACATAGATACATGAAAGACTTGATGTACTGCTGCTAACTCTGGAGGTAAATTTACCTCATAGGCTACCTGGCCAACTCTCTTTAGGATTATGTAAGGCCTAATATATATAGGGCTCAACTTACCTTTCCTGCCGAATTGCATAAACCCTTCATAGGCAATACATTTATGAATATTGGTGATCAGTTTGGAATTTTAAATCACTGTGGTGCACATCTGTATAAGATTTCTGTCGGCTTTGAGCAGTCTTAAGTCGCTCTTGTATTTGCTTTACCTTTTCAACTGCTTGATGGACAAGATCTGGTCCCAATATTTTAGTCCCACCTACTTAAAACCAACCAATAGGTGATCTACATCATCGCCTATAAAGAGCATCAAATGGAGCCATATCGATGCTGGAACAATAGCTATTATTATAGGAAAATTCTATCAGGGGAAAATGATCATCGCAATTGCCTTTAAATTCCAGAACGCACGCTTTCAACATATCTTTGAGTGTTTGTGTAGTAAGCTTGGCTTGGCCGTTCATCTGTGGATGGAATGCGGTTCTAAGGTTCACCTGTATGCCCAAACTCTCCTGGAATGACCTCCAAAAATGTGTTGTAAACTATAAACCCCTATCTATAATACTGGACATTAGAATTCCATGCAAGCGAACATTCTCTCTTATATATAGCTTTGCCTAATCTTTTGTGGTACTTGTAGACTTAACTAGTAAGAAATGGGCTAATTTCATTAAACGATCAACAATCACCCAAATTGTTTCATGCTTATGAAATAAGAAAGGCAAACCCGTAACAAAATACATGTCGATAGCCTCTCATTTCGATACTGGAATGTTCATAGTTTTAGCTAGGCCACTAATACTTTGATGTTCTGCTTTTACATGATTGAAGTTGGAGAACTGAGCTACAAAATCCTCTATATCCTTTTTTATATGATTTAAGGAACCATCTCCTACCATCTCAAATGCTGAAATTTTATATTTTTGAATCCCTTCTATGTACTGGAATAATAAAGGATCACCATATTGTCTTTCTTTCACTAACACCACTAATGATGACTCTACAGTGTTCTGCATAACCAAACATCCATCTTTGGAATTTAGAAGTCAAACTCCTAGACTAGATAATCTGTGAATATCTTGTACTACTTCATATTGAACGGGTGGAAAATGTGCAAGGCTACCCATAGACACGCTACTGAGAGCATCTGCTACAATGTTAGCTTTACCTAGGTTATAGAGAATACTAACATTGCAACCCTTCAGTAACACTAGCCACCTCCTCTACCTCAAATTCAACTCCTTTATCTTGAAGAGATACTAGAAACTCTTATGATATGTAAATATATCAACATGTACCCCATACAATTAGTGGCACCAAATATTAAGTGTGAATACAACTACTGCAAGCTCTAAATCATGAGTGGGGTAGTACTATTCATGCTTTTTCAATTATCGAGAAGCGTATGATATAACCTTCCCATGTTGCATCAAGATACATCCTAGGATAACACCCAAAGCATCACAATAAATGGTGTACCCTTTTGTGCCCTTTGGTAAGGCCAATACCAAAGTTGTAGTCAATTTATCTTTCAGCTCTTGAAAGCTTCTTTCACAAGAATTTGACCATTGATATATGGCTGCTTTCTGCATTAATTTAGTCGTTGGGACTGAAATAATGGAAAAGCCCTCTACAAATCTCCTGTAATACCCAATGAGCCCTAAGAAACTATGTACCTCTGTAGGAGTGGTAGGTCGAGGCCAACTCTTCACAGCCTCTGTCTTCTGAAAGTCCACTTTAATACCTTCACCAAAGACCACATGCCCAAGAAAATCCATTGAGTTCATCCAGAACTCACATTTTAAAAAAATGGCATATTGTTAGTGCTCTTTAAGAGTCTCAAGAACTATTCTGAGATAATTTGCATGCTCTGCTTTGTCACGTGAATATATCAACATGTCATCTATAAATACAGTTATGCACATATCAAGAAAGGGTTTAAAAACCCTATTCGTCATATCCATGAAGGTTGATGGGCCATTCGTTAGTCCAAATAACATGAAAAGGAACTCAAAGTGCCCATAGCTAGTTCTGAAGGCTGTCTTTGGAATATCTATTTCAGGTACCCTCAACTTGTAACCAAACCTTAAGTCAATTTTTGGAAAACATTTATCTCCCTGCAACTGATCAAAAAAATCATCTATTCAGGGTAGGGGTACTTATTCTTGATAGTAACTTTATTCAATTACCTATAATCTATACACATTTGCATCATGCCAACCTTCTTACGTACAAATAGTATTGGGGCACCCAGGCGATATGTCGGGGCGAATAAAACTTTTGTCAAGTAGATCCTTCAACTTCTCCTTTAGCTCATTCAACTCTATTGGTACCATTCTATATAGAAAAATGGATATAGGTTGGGTACCTAGATCTACATCAATACCAAATTCAATATCTCTGATCGGATGCAATCTGGGAAGTTCATAAGGAAACACATCTAGATATTTATTCACAATAGGTACTGACTGAAGAGTTGGCACATGTTTCTCAGCTTCAAGGTTTCTAGCATGGACTAGGTGATATAAACACCCTTTTTCTATAAGCTTTTGTGCCTTAAGATAGGAAATAAACCTTTCTCTAGTCAACATAGCAGTCCTTTTCAACTCCAAGACTGGCTCATCCCAAAAATGGTATCGAGAAATCTTAGCTTGGTAATCAACTATATAATAACAAGAGGATAACCAATTCATGCCCATAATAACATAAAAATTAACAATTTCCACATGTATTAAGCCAGCCTATGTATCATGTCCACATACTTTTACTAGGCACCCGTAATAAATTCTTCTAGCTATAATAGACTCTCCTATTGGACTTGATATTTCAAATGGCTCTCATAATAACTTTGGCTATACTCCCAACATCTTAGCAATAAATTAGGTAACATATAACAGGGTCACCCCTTGATATATCAATGTATAGACATCATAAGAGAATATGGATAAGGTACTTGTAACCTCATTTGGGGAAGCCTCTATATTCTGCTGGCCTGCTAATGCATACATGCAATTTGGGCCAATTTTTTAACTAAAACCTCTGCCTGCCTGTGCCTGAGGAACATGAGATAAAGGTGGTGTTGAGGAAGAGGATTCTCTTGAGGAGACTATGACCTCTGATCTATCACATATCCCCTCAGCTCTAAGTCTGGGATATTCACGCATCTTATGACCCTCGACTCCACATCCCTAACAAGAAGTAGAGCCATATAAATACTCTCATAAATTGGATTAGCCACACTGTCTACAAGTAGGCCGAGGTGGTAATCCATGACTAGTACCTCTCTGATAGTAGGGGCCTGGTGCCCTCAAAGTCAGACTCTAATCCCTCATGGACCTCGATGACTGATCTAGAGCACTAGTTGTGAAGCAGGCTGCTCACAGAGCATGCCTAGGTGGCGCTCTACTGGAGGAAGCCCTGCCACTTCTATGATATCTGCCAGCTTCCCTGGCCCTCTTGCTCTGCTCCCTTTTTTATCTCTCTGCCCTATGGTTGTGTATGCATTTCTCTACCTGCTGAGCATGTTCCATCAGTCTAATGATATCCATATAATTCATAAGCATAGAAACTGCACAAGAGTCAACCAAATGATCTTTGAGGCCACTCATGAAGTAATGCATCCTCACCCTCTTGGTGGTGACAAACTCTTGATCAAACTAGCCAACTGAGCAAATTGCATGCTATACTCCTTGACACTGAGGTTATTCTATTTAAGGATATAAATTCATCCACCCTCGCTTCCCTTAGCTCTAACGATAAAAAGTGATCCATGAAATTCCCTTGAGAGCTCTCTCCAAACTGTTGGGGGGGAATTAGCCCCTAGATTCAACCCACATCTCATGCCAGTTAATGACAACATCTTTTAGCTGATAGGAGGCTAATTCAATAGCCTTAATCTCAAATATATGCATAACCCTGAAGATTTTGTTGATCTGATCTATAAACTGTTGAGGGTTCTCTATCATACTAGATCCTATAAATAGTGGGGATTCATTCTATGGAAATCCGAAACTCTGGAATTGGTAGTCTCTCCCTGAACAGTGTTACATGTAGCCACATTATGTCCTTGGACTTAAGCAGCTACTAATTGGGTTAGAAATAATATTTCTCCTCTAAGATCCTTCTCTGAGGCACCTAGTGGTGGTATAGGAAGTGTAGAAACTGCTTCTGATGCTACTGGAGGTCTAGAAACTCATGTACGCCCTTTTATTCTAGGGACCAGATGACAAGGAAACATAAGAATCGGCAAGCTCTTCTGACCCCTTGTCTGATCCTATAATACTAAAGAAGGCTCTATAGTGGCTACCTTTTAAGTAATGCTGGTACTGGCCCCTGGCGTACTTTATCCCTATATTGAGTAGACATGATTTGTATCATATATAAGCAGAGTATGAGTCAGAAGCAACTTTCAATGACTTATCTCTATTGCATGATCTAGATTTTAATAGAAGGTCCTACTAGACACAACTTCTTAGATTCCTTAGGACACTTGAACCATGTGCTCTGATACCAAGTTTGTCATGCCGCTAGCTAGGAGGGGCTGGCATTGAGGATTTATATGAGAAAATTCTAAACATATATACTAAACTCGTGCTAATGTCATAAAATAATAAGAAATAGCATTGACATCAATGTGTATAAGCATATACTAAAACATAGATAATATAAAGGCCCACTTGACTAGCAGTACAAATGTAACAAAACTAAGTCTAACAAACCTCTACAGAGTCTGTCACTGAAAATATGGTAACTAGTCGGGGTAGGGCCTCGACATACCCACTACATGATATGTACATAAAGCAAAAATATAGGACCTAGACATCTGATAGCTCCAGAGAGAGGTGGAACTTACCAAATGATCAACTGGGATACACTGGTCTACTATGGATGCCTGCTAGCCTGAGTACCTAAGCTTGCATTCACAAAAAAGGTAGTTCCCCTGAAACTAGGATGTCAGTACATATAAAAAATGTACTAGTCTGTAAAGTAGACTTAATAACAAGTAAACATATAAGAATACTAATTGAATCAAATATAAAAGATAGGAAATTTTTACCATACAAATACATGAAATGTAATTTGAAACTGAAATTGATACTATGACCAATATTGGGGCTCCTCATATAATGTCCTATGCATTATTCAGTTACAAATTTTTAAAATTCATAGAATTTTCCTAGGCAACATCTTTACCTTCTTATAGTGCTTCCTTCTTCTTTCTATAATACTAACTGTCAAGAAGACACAACATGGCCTACTATCGATGATCAGTGACACATGTATGGAATCTGTAGCCAACTATCACAACAATATTATAAATCTCATAGTCTATATAACACGGTCTATTATAGTACACCCTTTAGAGCTTCTGTAAGGTCTGCCTCCATGTATGTGTAGTTAGGGGAATCAATGATGGGAAGTTCTAGCTGACTCTATCTTAATTCTGTACACATAATAGCATTACACGTAGTATCCCTAAAAACACCGACCTGACACTGCAGAGTAGCCTATAATTTTATCTTGCTTGTAAAGGCCTATAGTATGTAACTCATGAATCATATAACTCAAAAATTGATTACTTTCTTTAGCTGAAGAATCATATATCTATGCGATCTATATACATATGTCTAATCTATAGCCAATTACTTCTTTTAAATTTTGTAACATAAATGCTCTGTAACTTCTAAGAGTTTCAACTAAAGACACGTACGGTCATCTGAAACATATGACTTCTTTGACTAGAAACGAGTACTATAACTCTATAGGTTTAGAGGTCCACATGAAAGATACCAAAAATTGGAATAAGCTCTGCTTTCAAGTAGCATATAATCTATGACAACCTTTACAGGAGGAACATGTGACTCAAGGTCGTGCCTAGATGGAGAAAGAGGTTTTTGCTTTACATACCTTACTTTGAGACTCTCTCTATTATGACTTGTTGGTAATGTCCTTCAAAAAATTTCTTATCTATAACATAACATAAAATGCAATGATATAAACAACTAACTAATAAGTACGACGGGGTCGGAAAGACAATAATATCTTACGAGTGACAAGCTTAGCAAATATGATAAATAAATGGTGTATCGCCATATCTCTCTCTTTTCCCCTTTTACAACTGAACTTATGACCTTCTATGAGGTCAACGATGACTCCCTCCATCCTTAACTTACAATATACATCCCATTACATATTTCAAACAAGGTCATAAACTTAAACTCTCAGCTTTCAAACAGTATCGCAGGAGTTCTTTATATAATAGCATAAAATACTCTTACAACCTCATTGATTATGCAGAGAAAGAAGTATACAGTCCATACTATAGTACGAACCTATATAAATAGATAAGCAACATTCTCAATCTGTGATGACCCTTCCGGTCATCTTCGCATTTATGCATTCATTGTACAATTAGAGCCTTCATGTAGTATCCCCAAGTCATTTATGGCTTGCTGGGACCGGTAGTTTGGTTCCCTGGTCGTTTGTTTGGTCATTTTGGTTGTTTTCGTATTTTAGAGATTAAACTTAGAATATCATTGACTTTCGTCAACATTCATAGCTAACGTGCTCGAAATTGAATTCTTACAGTTTCCTTAGCCCCGTAGTAATGAGTTTGGTCTAGTTAGACCATTAGTTGAGGCCTCAGAACTTGTGGTGTGGGTTTTGTATTGTTTTCCCAGTTTTCAGGCCATTTGGAGTAGAAAGTGTAAATTTGGGTGACTTTTGATGATCGGAGTGCTGAATTCGAAATCTGACGATTCTATCAGCTCCAGAATGTTGAGTTTAGGCTAGGAAGATTGTTGGTTTTAGTTCCAGGTGAGTTGGACTCATTTTGAGCTTTGAGTTCCTTTTCATTAGTGTTGACTTTGGTCAACATTTTTTCAAAACGACCTCGTATGGAAGTTTTGTCGATTTCATTGAGTCTAGAACGTCATTTCAACTCTATTGGCACTATTGTTTTTGAATATCAGTTTTCGATTGTGCCCGGAATGCCCCGTCGAGTTTTCTAAAAAGTGCAGAAAATCAGTTGCGGAAAATAGCTATTTATTGCTGTCATTTCGTTTTTTCCAGCCCTTCTCCTCACTTTTCTCACTCTAAAACTCAAAATTCTCTCCACCATTTTTCTCCATTTTAGTTCTAAACCTTGGGTAATTATTTTTTCATCGATAATCCATAGTTCTTCGCCTCTTGGTAAGTCATCTTCCCCAACTTACCTTCTTCGATTTTTCTCTTAATTCCTCCATTGATGCTTGATGTGCCGGGATTTGACAGCACTTTCAATGCTTAAAACATAGGATTTTTGGGAGTTCTTATGTGTTTTTAGTTGGATTTAATGTCGTTTGTTAAGTGTGCAGGGAAAAAGTATGAATTAGAAAATAAAGCCAAATAGTTGCATTTCTGGGCTAAAAAGAGGGCACCGCGGGCGTAACATCCACGATGGCCCGTGGGGCAAACCATTAAAGTAAGGTAGCAGGATTCACCAAGTCTGGGGAGCCCCAACGGGCTGGAAAACTGCCCGTGGCAGACGCGATGGGGCGTAGCCTTGCCCGTCAAAGTGCTCCAGTGGGATATGTTAAGGGTAAAGAAAGGATGATGGGCACCACGACGTCCCATCACCAGTCGTACATCCCGTGACAGCCACCCATGGAAACCAGGCAGGAGAGCTGGAAAGATGCCAAATCAGGCGATGTGAGACAGCGACGGGCATCGTAGCTGTGATGTCCCATCGACCCTAGATCGTGAGAATATGGAAGTGATTCTTTTGAAGACCTAAAGAAGGTTGATGGGCACTCACGATGCCCGTCACTTCAGCGATGGCCCATGAGGCAGCCCGTTAGATGAGCCGCGTCCATCTACTACCAATCTAAGTAGGATTTGGCCTCCTTGTCTATAAATAATTTGCCCTAGGTTTTATTTTACGGTTGTTACTCGTTGTTACTAGTTGTTCACAAATTATTTTAAGTTACTATCGGATATTTTGTTACTTTGATTTTGGTATTGATTTCAGACACAAGTTCTTGATATTGAAGTGTTCTTGAGTTTGTTCTCCAAGATTCTGGTTTTCTTTATTCTTATTTGTAAGTATCTCTTAATGATTGCTCAAACAAACATTAATTGCATTCTTATGAACATGAGTAGCTAAATCCACAACTAGGGTTGTGGGAACCATGAAGGATTAACGAAGTAGGCAAAGTACTTAGGTAATCTAGGGAGGTGGTTATGCATGTATTGTTCTTCCCTTCGTTTTGATTGCTTTTTAATAGTGCCCAATGCTATAACTCGCCTTATCCTTACTTGGACCGAGGAGGTAAAGGATGGGAAAAGGGTTGTTAACAATGAGATTTGAGGCTATCAAACATTGTTCGAGAATAGCTAATCTGGGATCAAGGGTAAGGGTTAGTAAAGCGACACCCGTGGCCAGACCAAGGCGTGTTGTGAAATTTACCTAGTTGTTGGACTAAGGAATTAGATGAACCTAACTTACTAATTCTTCATACTAAGCACCAAACTAGTTTACCAAGTACAAAAGCCTTACTAAGTTTTGATCTCATGGGGAACACTACCCTAGTCACTTCTTTTATTGATAACAACTATTGAAATTGATCTCTATTACTTGCTACGTTTGAATTACAATTATTTCTTGTTACCTCAAAAAAAAATCTTGCGGGAAATAAATGACTAAAAGACTGAGTAAACACTAATTGACCCTAGTCCTACCATATTCCCTATGGGATCGACCTCAACCTTTAGTTGGGTTCTATATTTGAACAGTGATCGCTTTATATTTCTTTTGGAGGTGTAATTTGGGCGCATCAAATTTTGTCGCCGTTGCCGGGGAATACGGTTTAGAATTAAGAGAGATTGTGTTTAATTCACTATTAGTCCTTATTTCCTGATTTTACTTTTTATGTTGTTTTTTTTATACAGGTAGCACACTTGTGCATGCCAAGTACAAGTAGTCAAGGAAATCCCTTGATCCCTTACGATCCGGAGATCTCCAAAACGCTAAGAAATATGGATAAGGATGGAGAGCATGAGACTCAAGAGCAGATTACAGCTCGATTACTAGCTGAAGCCGAGCAGAAGAAAAAGGAAGAAGCAGCACGCTTTAAGGATGGCGAAGATGCCCTTGCTGTCAAAGATGTTAAAATTGTGAAAGAACTTGCAGCTCGAAATGCTGCAGCTGAACGAGCAAGGCAAGGAAAAGAACAGGGTGTCCGAGATGAGGTTGTACCTCGATGTGTGCCATATAATAAGGGCCGACAGATGCAGCATCAAAGACACGCCCTTCTGTAGTATGATGTAGATGATTATAAGGAGGAGGAATATGGCACCACTGGACTCATAGTGCTCCAACTACTGGCTAATGGGACGAAGTTTGATATCACTAGCGCCATGATCCAGCTACTGAACTTGAAAGGACTTTATTCAGGGAAGCCCACGGAAGATGCAATCCTACATGTGAATAACTTTTTGAGCATTATCAAATCATACAACATGCCAGGAGTGGGGCCAGAGGCTATCAGGTTAAGGCTATTCCCATTCTTGTTGACTGATGAGGCAACTGCATGGCTCTCTGAACTGCCTGACAATTCCATATACATTTGGTATGAGCTGAAGAGTCAGTTCCTGGAGTGGTTCTTTCCCCCATCGAGGATGTTGCAGCTAAAAAAGAAGATATACAACTTCAGGAAACAACATGCAGAAGAACTATATGAGGCATGGCTAAGGTTCAAGAAGAAGCTAAAGCAAGTTCTGAGACACGGAATTCCTTCCAGGCATCTGATGGAGATATTCTATAAGGCCCTGAATGCAAATACTAAAGCTGTAGTTGATACTGTGACTAGAGGTGCATTCATGGAAAACACATATCTTGAAGCTGCAGAGATGCTGGATATGGTTGCAAAGACAAATCGAGCATGGCATACGAGAGAGGCAAAAATGTCAGCAGGTACTTATGCAGTCAGCAAGTCTGTGGATCCGAATTAAATAGAAGACATTAAGCAGACACAGACTGAGTAAACACTAATTTACCCTAGTCCTACCATATTCCCTGTGGGATCGACCTCAACCTTCAGTTGGGTTCTATATTTGAACAGCGACAGCTTTATACTTCTTTTGGAGGTGTAATTTAGGCGCATCAAATTTCGGCGCTCATCCAAAGCTTCGAGTTTGTGATAGATTCTGCCCCCTAAGCTTGTGCATGTTCATGGGTGTGAAGTTTTATCCATCTTGGGCTGATTTTCCATCGTTTTGGTAAGTAATTCTTACCCAATTTCCATTTTTATTTTAGAAATTTTCAATATTTAATCCTCAACTTGGGCGGGCTGTTTTGGTGCCCTTCCCTTGTCCAATTGTGCTCAAAAATTTTAAGCATGCCTTCTTGGCATCGTTGGGGTCATCGTGGTTCTTTTCATTTTTGTTTTGGGTTGAGGTCTTGTTGGCTCTGATTCCAAGCTGTCACGACTCGATTTCTCAGTCATGATGGCACCTACAACCCCCCAGTAGGTGAACCAATCCCCGTATCCTGGATCGATTAGTAATGGGATACCTTCTAACAGTTTAAGCAGAAGATTCGGTAAATAAGCGGAAGCAAGTGCATAAGGAGAAGAAAATAGATAACAAGAGTAATACATATAAAATGCGGAAACTAAGCCAACCCCAAAACCTTGTATCAAAGCGTATAACAGCCGAACTACATCAGGAGTACAAAGGTCCAAAATTCATATATACACAATGTGTCCAAAACTATAATAGTACAAAATACACCAGGGATAACTGATGTCAAGCTTTGAATGACAAGAGCTTACCCTCAGCCTAGATGATCCAAAAACTATACCCCGCACGGGTCTCTGATGCGCTAACGGCGATGGCCCATGCTAGGATCTGCACAAGAAGATGCAGAGGTAGGGTGAGCACCAAATGCGAAGCACAAGGTACCCAGTAGGTATCATAGGATGACTAGACACATATAAAGTAAAAGAGCAATAGTAGATAGAGTAGAAGCAAACAGTCAAAGAAATCAATGAAAAGTACATAGGAACTATTCCAGAGGGAAGACAACAGAAAATAACATATAAGGCTATCATATAGAATATATACACACAACAGGCACAGGTGAAAGTAAGGAAGACGCACCTGGGATCCTCGCAAAAATTGTATATATAAGTGTAGGTTCTAGAAATGGGCGGTATACCGGTAACCTCGAGTGTAAAGAGTGGGAGAAAAGGATAAAGTAGACATGCTCGGTAAACAGAACAAATAATCAGCCAAACCATATCAATCTCAAATCCCAAAATAACATCCTAGCAGAGTCCAACTCTACACTTATAGTCGTAATAAAGAAGAATTATGTAATAAGTAACGAGAGTCTACCTATAGTCCCTCGGGCCGCCCATACAACTGAGAAAAACAATCAAGTGAAAACAAACCCTCCGACATTCGAAACTACCAAAGCGTACAATCAACAAACAACAAACAAAGGTGCAATTTTGAACAATGAATGATATGATGAATGAATACCTCAGAGTAAAATAGAACCTCTATATGTACCTCCTCCGGTGCCAATTTGCAAGACTCTACTAGACATTGGCTCCTATATCGATGACACCAGTGAAACTAGAGCTCTTGGCATTCAGAGCTTGACTTTAGTTATTCTTGGTGTATTTTGTACTCTTATAGTTTCGGAGACATTGTGTCTATATGACTGTAGGACCTTTTTACTCCTGATGTAGTTCGACTCTTATATGCTTTGATACCAGGTTTTGGATTGGTTTAGATTTTTCTTGTTTATATCTCTCTTGTATCTATTTTCTTCTCATTATGCCCTTGCTTTCGCTTATGTATCGAATCTTTCGCTTAAACTATTAGAAGGTAGCCCATTACTAACTGTTCTGGGCTACGGGGATTGGTTTGCCTATTGGGGGGTTGTAGGTTCCATCATGACCAAGAAATTAGGTCGTGATAGCTTAGTATCAGAGCCCTGGGTTCACCAATATCATCGGTATAGGAACCAATGTCTAGTAGAGTCCTGTGGATCGGGGCGAGGATGTCCGTACTCAATCTTTTGGAGGCTATAATGACCTCTTAGGAAAATGGATTGTTCTTGTTCCTCTTTCGTACGTAGTATCCTTGAAAGTTTCTAGAAATCTCACTTATTCTGGTTCATTCTTACATAGATGGTTCGTATGAGATCTTCAGCTTTTGCCAGAGGAAAGTCTCCTGCCCCTGCACCTCTGACTCCAGCTAGAGGTCGGGGTGGTCATCAGGGTAGTGGTAGGGGTCGAGGGTTCCCCAGAGCAGCGGCACCTACTAGAGATGCTAGAGTGGATATAGAGCCTGAGTATGACTACAAGCTAGAGTTAGCTCCAGAGCAGTCTTATGTAGTCCCGGGGATAGCCCAGGCACCTCCAGCTCCAATACCAGTTCCAGCATCAGTTTCTGTGCCAGCTTCAGCCCCAGCTCAGACTTCAGATGTTTGGGGGTTTGTTACTTCAATTATTGGGTATTGGGGAGCGTCCTTGTGAGACAGCCTAGACATCCGCTCAGGGGGCAACCCTAGGTGTTTTAAAAGTTCAGGAGCATAGCTTGCTACTGCGGCTCCCCGTGATAAGGTTATTCCAGTTCCATCGATCTCCCAGCCTCTTGCTCTTCGCCCTACTATGATAGAGACGGAGCAAAAGGCCTTTGGTAGGTTTCTGAGATTGGCACCACCAAGATTCACTGGTACATTAGGTCAGGACCCACATGACTTTATCACTACTTGCGAGGAAATATTGCACCATTTGCGCTTATTGGAGACTTACGGGGTTGGCTACACTTCATATCAACTGGAGGGTCTAGTGAAGTTATGGGGGAGGGAACAGGTTGCTTGCAAGCCTTCTACATCACCTCCCTTGACCTGGTCTGTGTTTTTTGAGGCCTTTATGGCCAAGTTTTTTCCACAGAGCGACTGAGAGCATCGGAGGGAGGAGTTCACTAGACTTTCTCAGGATACCATGACCGTCTCAGAGTATGAGACTTGGTTCCATCATCTTGCTCTATTTGGAGCCATGATTATGCCTACTAAAGCCGACAGAGTCCATAGATTCATTTAAGGGCTACGAAGAGAGTTCAGAGAGCCTACAGAGATATTGGTTGCTAGCAGTGGATCATTGCAGACTATGCCCGTATAACTGAGGCTTCGCATCGTCATGACATCGGGGCCAGAGATAAGAGCCCTCGATATTAGGGTGGTTATAGTGGTTCTAGGCATAGTGGAAGAGGTTCAGGCTAGTGGGGCTGAGATTATCAGCTGCAGCAGCATCAGGGTCAATCTAGTCAATCGGTATAGGCGTCACTTCAAGATTCTAGTTCTCAGTTTTAGCAGGGTCAGGGCAGTCAACGAGGTCACAGTAGTCAGCCATCAAGAGGTACAGATCCTTTGGTATCAAGCCGTGGTGGCCATTCAAGTTCTGCTGGTTCATCCCGACCGAGTAGGTCGTCAGGGGCTTGCTATACTTATGGTGTGGTTAGTCACTTTTCTAGAGATTGCCCTCAGCAGGGTACAATTCAGCCAGCCGAGCCAACTCGAGCAGTTCAGACTCGGGCTAGAAGGGGTAGTGGTCAGGCTAGGGGTGGTTCCCCACGTGGCAGAGTAGGTGGTAGGGATGGCGGTCGGGTAAGCAGAGGTCATCATCTATTCTATGCGGTCCCTGGGAGACCGGAGGTAGAGGCCTCAGATGCTGTGATCACAGGTACAATTTATGTATGCCGTTAGCCAGCTTATGCTTTGTTTGATCCTGGATCCACTTGTTCATATATATCTGCCTACTTTCTTCCTTGTTTTAGGTTGGCTAGTGAGCCATTGTCGGTTACTGTTTCTGTTTTGACCCCAGTAGAAGATTCTTTAGTAGTGGATCATATTGTGAGATCCTGTGTGATATTTGTTGGTGATTTGGACATTTGGGCTGACTTGATGATACTTGATATGTTGGATTTTGATGTGATACTAGGCATGGACTTGTTATTCCCTCACCGTGCAGTTTTGGATTTCTATGCGAAGACCGTTACCATAGTTGTGCTCGATGTATCCACTGTTGTGTGGCAGGGTTCTGTTAGCCATGCACTGTCTGGGATCATTTCTTGTCTTTGAGCTAGCAAGATGATATCCAGTGGGTGTTTAGCTTATCTAGCATATGTCTGAGATGCTAGTAATGACCCTACATCTCCTGAGTCGATTCCTGTGGTTAGAGACTTCCTAGATGTGTTTCCTACCGACCTGCCAGGCCTTCCACCTGAGAGGGATATTTATTTCTCAATTGAGTTAGAGCCAGGCACCAGACCCATTTCTATTCTTCCCTACCGTATGGCTCCTGCTGAGTTGAGAGAGCTTAAGGAGTAGCTCCAGGATTTGTTAGCTAAGGGGTTCATTAGACCGAGTGTGTATCCTTGGGGTTCTCCTGTTCTTTTCGAGAAGAAGAAGGATGGGTCGATGTGGATGTGTATTGATTATCGGCAGCAGAATAAGGTGACAGTGAAAAATAAGTATTCAAAACCTAGGATTGATGACTTATTTGATCAGCTTCAGGGTTCCGCTGTGTTTTCAAAGATTGATTTAAGGTCTGACTACCATAAGTTGAGGATTAGGGCAGAAGACATCCCTAAGACAGCATTCAGGACATGTTCCGGCCACTATGAGTTTCGTGTGATGTCTTTTAGGTTGACTAATGCCCCCGCAGCCTTCATGGACTTGATGCATAGGGTGCTTAGCCCGTGCTTGGATATGTTCGTGATAGTCTTCATTGATTACATCCTGGTATAATTGAGGAGCAAAGATGAGCATGAGAAGCACTCGAGGACTGTACTTCAGACTTTGAGAGATCATCGGCTTTACGCCAAGTTCTCAAAGTGTAAGTTTTGGTTAGAGTCAGTTGCATTCCTACTGCACGTGGTGTCTAAGGATAGGATTAGAGTTGATCCGAGTAAGATTTTTACAGTTCGTGATTGTCCTAGACCTACTACTCCTACCGAGGTTCGCAGCTTTGCTAGGTAAGCTAGGTATTACAAACAGTTTGTTGAGGGATTTTCTTCCATAGCAGCACCCTTGACTACGCTTACTAGGAAGGATGTTCCATTTCAGTGGTCCGATCAGTGCGAGGATAGCTTCTAGAGGTTTAAGGCCTTATTGACTTCAACTCCAGTTTTGACTTTGCCGGTTGAGGGTCAGAGTTTCTCCATGTATTGTCAGCTTCAGGGGTAGGTCTTTGTTGTCTGATGACGCATCAAGGTCAAGTGATAGTATATGTGTCGAGGCAGCTGAAGGTTCACGAGCGCAACTACCCCACTCATGACTTATAGTTGGCGGCGGTAGTCTTCGTGCTCAAGATTTGGAGGCACTATCTATATGGAGTTCATTGCAAGATATTCACCAACTATTGTAGTCTTCAGTACATTACTAGTCAGCGTAAGCTGAACTCGAGGCAGAGGAGATGGATTGAGGTGCTGAAGGACTACGATTTCACTATTTTATACCATTCGGGCATGGGAAACGTGGTAGCAGATGCCTTGAGTCAGAAGGCGGTGAGTATGGGTAGCCTAGCTTTACTTTTAGTTTCTGAGCGACCGTTGGCCTTGGACATCTAGTCCTTTGCAAACCGTCTGGTTAGGCTTGACTTATCGGATCCCAACAAAGTTCTAGCTAGTTTTGACGCTCTCTCTACTCTAGTTGATCAGATTCAGAGTCAATAGTTCGAGGATCAAAGTTTTTGTGACCTTCATGATCAGGTAGTTCGGGGTGAGGCCAGCCGGGCTACTTTGGGTTCTGATGGTATTCTGAGGTTTGACGGTCCACTTTGTGTCCCAAGGGTTGGTGATTTGATACAGTTGATACTCCATGAGGCACATTGTTCTAGATACTCCATTCATCCTGGCGCAGCAAAGATGTACAGAGATTTGAGACAACTCTACTGGTGGAGTGGTAAGATGTGGGACATGGAAGAGTTTGCATCTCGGTGCTTGAACTATCAGCAGGTCAAGTTCGAGCACATGAGACCAGGTGGCTTAATGCAGCGATTTTTCATTCCTAAATGAAAGTGGGAAGGTATTACTATGGACTTTGTTATTTTTTTGCCTCGTACTACTTGGAAGTTTGATTCCATTTGGGTGATCGTTGATAGGCTGACTAAGTCAGTGCATTTGTTGCCGGTTCAGACCTCCTACGGGGCATATAGGTTAGCCTAGATCTATATTCATGATATTGTACGGTTGCACGGGGTCCCAACTTATATCATTTCAAACCGCGACACTCAATTCACATCTCAATTCTGAAGGGCAATACAAAGGGATTTGGGTACGGAGGTTCAACTTAGTACTGCTTTCTATCCTCAGACAGATGGCCTATCTGAGAGGACTATTCCGGTCCTGGAGGACATGCTTTGGGCCTGTGTACTTGACTTTGGAGGTTCATGGGATCAATTTGTGCCATTGGCCAAGTTCGCGTATAATAATAGCTTTCATTCGTGCATTGGCATGGCACCTTTTGAGGCTTTACATGGTAGGTATTGTAGATCACCGATTGGTTGGTTTGATGGGTTGGAGTCCAGACTGAAGAGTATAGACTTACTTAGAGATTCCTTGGACCGAGTCCATTTGATTCAGGATAGACTTAGAGCGGCCCAGAGAAGGCAGAAGAGCTACGCCGATTTTAGGCTTCGTGCCTTGGAGTTAAGTGTTAGTGACCGGGTTTTCCTTCTAGTATCGCCCATGAAGAGAGTGATGAGATTTTGTTGGCGAGGCAAGCTTCGCTCCAGGTTTATTGGCCGTTTGACATTTTACAGCGGATTGGTAGTGTTGCCTACATATTAGCCTTGCCTCTGATGTTTTCAGCAGTTCAACTAGTCTTCCATGTCTCGATGTTGCCCCGGTATATGCCAGATGAGTCTCATGTATTGCATTGGGATTCGGTTTAGTTGGATGAGAGGTTATCATTTGTTGAGGTACTGATAGCTATTCTAGCCAGAGATATCAGGAGATTGAGATCTAGGGAGATTCCGATTGTGAAAGTTCAGTGGAGACATCATCCGACTGAGGAGGCTACTTGGGAGATCGAGAGTGAGTTGCGTGCTCAGTATTCGCAGTTGTTCGATCCTTCAGGTACTTCTTCTTGACTTTCGAGGACTAAAGTCTTTTTAGTAGTGGATGTTGTGATGACCCTTTCGGTCATCTTTACGTCTACGCATTAATTGTACTATTAGAGCCTTCATGTAGCGGACCAAAGTCATTTATGGCTTGCTGGGATTGGTAGTTTGGTGCCCCGGTCATTCGTTTGGTTGTTTTGGCCGTTTGCCTGTTTTAGAGCTTAAACTTAGAATATTGTTGACTTTGGTCAACATTCTTAGCTAACGTGCTTGTAATTGAATTTTGACAGTTCTGTTAGCTCCGTAGCGATGAGTTTGTTCTAGTTGGACCTTTAGTTGAAGCTTGAGAACTTCCGATGTGGGTTTTGTGGGGTTTTCTCAGTTTTCAGGCCATTTGGAGTTGAAAGTGTAATTTCGGGTGACTTTCTATGATCGGAATGTCGTATTCAAAATCTGATTATTCCATCAGCTCCGGAATGTTGAGTTTCAGCTAGAAAGATGGTTGGTTCGGGTTTCGAGTGTGTCGGACTCATTTTGAGCCTTTGAGTTCCTTTTCGTTAGTGTTGACTTGGGTCAATATTTCTCCGAAACGACCTCATTTGGAGGTTTTGTCAATTTCGTTGAGTCTGGAATGTCGTTTCCACTCTATTAGCACTATTGGTTTTTGAATATCGATTTCCGATTGTGCCCGAAATGCCCCGTCAAATTTTCTAAAAATTACATAAAATCAGCTGCGGACAGCAGCTATTTATTGCTGTCATTTCATTTTTTTTCCAGCCCTTCTCCTCACTTTTCTCACTCTAAAACTCAAAATTCTCTCCAGCATTTTGCTCTATTTAAGTTCTAAACCTTGGGGATTATTTGTTCATCGAATATCTGTAGTTCTTCGCCTCTTGATAAGTCATCTTCCCGAACTTGCCTTCTTCGGTTTTTCTCTTAATTCCTCCATTGATGCTCATCCAAAGCTTGGAGTTTGTGATAAATTCTACCCCCTAATCTTGTGCATGTTCATGGGTGTGAAGTTTTATCCATCTTGGGCTGCTTTTCCGTTGTTTTAGTATGTAATTTTTGCCCAATTTCCATTTTTATTTTCGAAATTTCCATTCTTTAATCCCTAATTTGGGCGGACCGTTTTGGTGCCCTTCCGTTGTCCAATTGTGGTCAAATTTGAAACATGCCTTCTTGTCATCGTTGGGGTCATCGTAGTTCTTTTCATTTTTGGTTTCGGGTTGTGGGCCCCCCGAGCCCGCTTTTGACCCGGATATTGAGCAGGCTACAATTGTAGAAATATGGGTATCATTAGACTCGTCTTAACATTTTATTCATGATTTTGTTAGTTTGATTCTCATTCAAAGCTTCTCGGAGTAGCTCACCCTCGGATATCATCGTTCCCGCAGCTTGTCATCGGACGATAGGTAGGTTACGACTTAACTCCCTAGACTTCACATATATCGGGTAAAATTGTACTAGGTTGCATCCTTGGGTTGGGTTATTATGTTGGTACCACAGACCTTGATCGCTTTTCCATGATTCGTCCTATTTCTTTCCTCCGTTGTGTGTAGTATTCCTATTAGTTCATATATTTATTACCTTTATAACCCCGTGAGGTCTTGTAGACTCTGGAACATAGAAGGTGGGATTATTGGGAATGTCCGCGAGTCCCGGACATAGAAATATCCTTCTAGGCTGGTTATGCTTGTTGAGTAGCTTCGGAGCCTGTGGAGGGCCGTTAGGTTAATTGTGAGCTGCCGGGCCTCTATTTGGGTTGATCATATGATTTTCATGCATATAAAGAGGTTTCTCCATGTTTTATTATGGTTTTTGGCTTCGGGCCTACGAAAACTGATTTTCTAAACCTTGCATGTCCTCGGGGGCCCATTTTTGATGACATTAGATTTGGAAATGATTTGACTTGATACGTGGATCTTCTTGGGGTAAAAGAAGGTTAGAAATATGGTTTTATCATGATTTACCACTATTGCTAGACTCGACCTGGCCGGAGTGCTAGCTGAATTTTCTTACTGATTTGAAATGAGATCAGGCTCGGCTGGGTGGAGCATCAGGGATTTTTTTACTACTATTTTATACCCGGTTGTGCCCGGGAACTCTTGGAATGGTTTTTGAGACATCTTTTTCACTATTTTAGTCCTATACAGGGTCTAGGCATGCATATTTGACACTTAGCCACTGGCTTGAACTCGGACTCGATTCTGGAGGACACGTTTTGATTCTTAGTTTTAGTATGGGGTCTGAGACCTCCATAGACCTTGCCTCTCTGGGACTGAGGCTTTGGGTTGCGTGTGCAGGGGGGAAGAGTATTTAGTGGAGTAGAGGTATACGGGCTGTGTCCTTCCATGGAACCTTCCTGCTGGGCCTGATCGGCACCGGAGGCGTACATACAGAGGTTCTATTTCACCCTTAGGTTTTCATGCATCATATCATTCATTGTTTGAGATACCACCCTTGTTTGTTGAGTGTTGATTGTATGCTCCGGTAGTATGGGATGCCAGAGGGTTTGTTTTCACTTGATTGCATTCTTCGGTTTTATTGGCGGCTGAGGGACTGTAGGTAGACTCTTGTCACTTTATTTCAATATCGTTAACTATTACGGTCGAGGATGAGTGTGAATATTGCAAGGTTGTGAGTTCCTGGATTGAGTTTTGATGACTAGATTGGGTATTAACTCCTGTATGTCAAGCATGTCTACCTTTATTCTTCTCTCCCATCTCCTTATACTTGAGGTTACCGATATACTGCCCATTGTTAGAACTTATTTACATATATACTATTTTCTGAGGATACCAGGTGCATCGTCCTTACTTTCACATGTTCCTGTTGTGTGTATATATTATATTTGCTAGCCTTGTATGTTGCCTTTTGCTATCTTCCCTCTGGGCTAGCTCTTGTGTGCTTATCGTTGAATTATGTGACTATTTGTTCCTAGTCTGCCTGTTGTTTTTCTTTTACTTTTTATGTGCCCAGTCATCCTATGATACCTATTGTGTACCTTATGCTTCGCATTTAGTGCTCACCCTACCCTCTGCATCTTCTGGTGCAGATCCTAGCATAGGCCATCGCCGTTAGCGCATTGGAGACTCGTGCAGGGTGAAATTTTTGGATCATCCAGGCGCAGGGTGAGCTCTTGCCGTTCAGAGCTTGACTTCAATTATCCTTGGTGTATTTTGTACTCTTATAGTTTCGGAGACATTATGTATATATGACTTTTGGACCTTTGTACTTCTGATGTAGTTCGGCTCTTATACGCTTTGATACCGGGTTTTGGGTTGGTTTAGATTCTGCTTGTTTATATCTCTCTTGTATCTATTTTCTTCTCATTATGCCATTCCTTCCACTTATGTATCGCATCTTCCGCTTAAACTGTTAGAAGGTAGCCCATTACTAACCGTTCCGACTACGGGGATTGGTTCGCCTACTGGAGGGTTGTAGGTGCCATCATGACTGAAAAATTGGGTTGTGACACAATCCATTTAGGAATTTCATTAAACAATTGACGAGCGACAAACTCGCAATATCTTTATATATAAGGTTTCCTATACCCTAGCATTCCTCCGCATCACAGCAAGCTTACTGCCTCAATACACAACTACACGGCCCCTATTTTCTTAATAACACAAACAATATATCCCTCTACATACTCCCTCCTTACCAAGTATATCAATTACAATGGGCAAAAGATGGACTCAAGGATTTCTATTACCGTCGCGTGAGTCATACCCATAAACTATACTTAAAACAACTGTTAGAGTCATATTTATGGAGATAGAAGAGCAGACATACCTTTATCTATAAGAAAACAATCCCTGCACCTTTTTCTCTTCAAGCAACACACCTTATCCTTCAAGAAAATACTTGGCTAAGTATGTTTCCATGACCTATGATGAGAAATGCACTTGATTCGTGAAGGAATAAACTTACCTTACGATAGGGAGAGATGGAGAACTAAAGAAAAATACTAAGTAACAGTTCCTTTACATTGTGGGAAAGATGGGAAATGAAATCCCTAAGTGCCAATATAAAAACTTGAATTTTTGGACCACTTACCCAAGGGTGCCACATGTCACATAGTTATTGGGTAGTGTGTATGTCTGTAGTAATATGTACATAAACTTTTATGCAAAATTCATATGGACAAGAAGTTTATTATGTTGAAAACTAGATTCAAATACCTTTAATTTTTTATATCGTAGGACCTCTAACCCCTTGTATATTGGGCGATATACCCATTAAAAATTTGACCATATACGAGCTTGTTTTAAATCCTCTACGTAAAGAACCCTTCAACTTGAACTTTTGTTTCAAGTCACTTTTTGGTCTCTAACTTTAAATAGATTAATATAAGTGTACCTTTAAATAATTATCAATTTATATCCTTATCCTCCCAGTTCATACCGATTTATCTGTGCTTATGAAATGCACATGTATCTTAAGTTTCACGAAATTACACATAAATGGCATAAATATTCTACAATCGTTAGTCTTACTGATGACGTGCAAATCACTCTCACAAAGGAGTTTGTAATGATCATCATGCAAAATAAGTAAGTAACCCAACATGATATCGGGGTCGAATCCACGGAGAATGGGATGATTACTTACCACTAAACGTCATAATTCAGTTCACTAGAGTGAGCAATTATTCGAGCAAGTAAAAGTAAAATTCAGGGGAAAATGTTTGGCAAAATAATTTGCAATGTGACAAAAGCAGACATAAACACAATTTGAATAATCAAGTGAAGGAACACTGCTTCCGATGGGGTTTTGCAATGGGATGGTTATTTATTATTCATACAAACTCTCAATTAATAAGATGGGTAGATTGGTTTAATCTATATTTAGTAGTTTTTCATCCTTCCAAATATATTTACTATGGTGTTTACTGAAGCCCCATAGTTTGACATTTAAACCAACCAATTAATGCTTAGGTGAGTCAAAATATCTCTAGATTCTATTCATAGATGAGAATTTTCTTTAATCAAGCTATTTCTAAACTTAATTTGTGGTGGAAATCCCAAATCCCCACTATTGAATTCTTACGCTAATTATGACCTCCTTCTTCAAGCAAGTACAAAATTAGTAAACCAAATCAACGTTTGCAACTATTGATTTTATATTTAAAACATGAAGAATTCAATAGACCCATAATAAATAATTAATTATGAGCAAAAATAATCAACACCCATTCCTAAATTCAAACATCCATCATGCACACACCCCTAGAGTAGAATTTAGCTTCTCATATCAAAGGAATAAGGGAAGATACCAATTGGATTTCCCAAAATTCCATTCATTATGTAAGCTAAGTTAAAATTTCAAGCTCCAAGTTGCTTAGAAATGTTGTTTTTCAATAGGGAAGAAGAAGAGAGAAAATGTACTCTATCAAATCTTTTCCTTGGGAAAGTAAAAACTGGTGAATAATTATGGTACAATTCCCAAAAAGGGGTTTAGAACCTTCCCAATTGTGTTATTGTACAATTGGACAAAATTTCCCTTCAGGGAGTGTGCGAAGCAAGTGTGAGGCACCTTGCATTGTGCGGCTCACAGGTGACCAACTTCCCAGGCAGTGCTATCCCTGTAGGATGCAATATCGGATGCAAAGGGAGGGGCCATCGCCCCTGAAAATGTGTAGCATGCATGCAACTTTTTACTCAAATAGATTCTGATCCTTCATGTGCATTGACACTTGAGAAATGATGGTGTCCTCTTGCGGCTCAAAAATTATTTTGCCCTTCATGACAGATCCTTTCCCATCGGATCACCTCTGTACTTTAACTCCATTTTAAGATCTTTAGGGTTCAGATCCTTTTCTTTCTTCATTTGACCAAGAGTACCTGTATTTTTGACAATCAAGGTAATAAGTACCTCTAATTCTCATAAAAACATAGCAACAAATCATGAATAAAGGCTCAATAAGTTTGTAGATTGCCAACTTATCAAACCCCCAAACTTGAACTATTGCTTTTCCTCAAGCAAGACACTCACAAGGTAAGGATTGGAATAGGTTCTCAAAACACAAGGGTTATACACAAGATTATATTCGCTTAAAAACTTAAGAAAATATGAACTAAAAGACTCAAAACAAAAAGACTCAACTATGATGCTCATCTCAATTGGTATCACCATAATATCAAGCCAGGTACTCTTTTAAAAAAGATTTCACTTTTCATTCAAAAGCAGGGTATTTTCCATTCAAAACAAGATTATCAAGCATCTCAAGTCATTGGCGTTGACCTTCAAGGTTTGCCACTAGATTCGCCATACAACTTGTCTCATTCATTCCTCTAAATTGAAATAGAGACTTCATTATTCATTTCAAGTGTGTGATGCCACTCAACACAAGAGAGAATCCCACTCAAAATTATTAAATTTATAATAAAGGGATTATAAGAGAACCAAAGAGACTCTCACTCTCTCAATGAAGTTCGAGTGTACATACATCGAACCATAGTATTTCCCTTCATGTAATTCGCCACTAATGTAGAGTTACTAAGCTCGGAATCACTAAGGACTTACAGGACACAATGTTGGCTTGGGTTAAGGTGAGGATTATATTTGGCTAAAGTGACTAAACCTCCCTAATGCTACTTGTGATCATTCAATGCACTGCTCACATTTCTGAATATTGTCTTTACCTTATTTCTACCTCTAACAACCCATTCATTCAACATCGTATTGTTAAATTCATTTGATAGCACCAACTTATTCCTCTCTTTTCTACTCATTCTCTATGTGGAACACTTTGGAGCAATGTTCATTTTAAGCATAAGGTGTTTCCTTGCATTGCAGCATTACTCCTTTTCTTCTCCACATTTTATGCATACACCTCAAAACTTAGGCTTTTGCCTATGTCAACATTTTAATTCCCCTCAAACTTAGGCTTTAAGCCTACATCTCACTTTCTAGCAATTAGGAAGGATGAGTGAAAAGATATAGGATCCAAAAAGGGTTAAGGTATCTAAAAAGGTGCCAAAGAAAAGTTACAAGCTCAAAGGGGCTTACTAGGATCAATGTTAAGGGAAGTCAATTTGGGTGAAGTGCCTATTCCAAAAGGGCCTAAGGTGATCTTCCAAGCTCGGTGACGTCTAGAATTTCGCCTTGAATCACATTCGGGGCAAGTTATAGACAACATGGATACACAAGAACAAAGTAAAGCCTTGCTACACTAGGCATCACACAACACAAGAATTTCACAACTAGTCTCAATAATTAATTGGGACAAATGACATTGGATAACCTATTCCGAGTTCTACACACTCGTTTGTTAATTAGTCAACCCAAACGGTGAATGTGCAAAGTCATTACAAGAGAATTATTTTAGCAAAAAATCATTTTCCCCTATTTCCTTTAATTTGCAAATTTCTTGCCAAATTATTTTTTGGTGGGCCCATTTTGAGGCAAGCAACACACTGACTCACTTAAACACTAAGACTTGGCACCATCCCTTAACAAAGTTGCCTCTTAATCTATCATAGGAAAACCTTGTCAAGACCCAAAATTGGGCAATGATGGTG
The DNA here is from genome assembly GCA_003996215.1 of Jaltomata sinuosa. NCBI lineage: Eukaryota > Viridiplantae > Streptophyta > Magnoliopsida > Solanales > Solanaceae > Jaltomata > Jaltomata sinuosa. The sequence continues at coordinate 128,729 of QJPP01002418.1, forward strand.
CCTACATAATTCCCCAGTAGGCAAGCCAAACCCACGACACAGAAGACAATAAAAGAAGTTTAAGTAAGAAAAGCGAAAGACATAAATAAGGGAGACAGGGCCAATAGCATATATACAATCAACTGTACCAAATATACAAGAGATGGCACAAACGTGACCAAGAAGACAAAAAATACCAAAAGAACCAACCCGGACATGGTGTCACCAGAAAAAGAGAGACTAAAGTATATAGTATCTATACAACAGACTCTGTCTATCTAAAATACAAAATATTGACAGAAAATACAAGATGAAAAGCCTGTAAAGTCTCCAAGACGCCAGGAGCTCATTGCGATCCGAACTACAAAAAGCCTCGAACGATGAGAGGATCAACGAGGGTGGCTCGTACTAGGTGCTGCATCAGAAAAAGATGCAGAGTGCAGTATGAGTACAAAGACAACGGATACTCAGTAAGCATCATAGGTCGACCGAGTGCAAAAAGATAATATATATAATCAATTACAGGAAAGTAAACAAAATACAGGGATGCACCTAAATCTAGGTATAAGAATTAAAAAATAGAACTAACCGAACCGACAAGAAGGAACTAATAACAAAATCAATCCAGGCAACCGATAAATCCAAGAACACCCCAGCATAATAAAATTGCAATGAGGGATTATGTCATGCATAATGTATTAAAGCAAAAACTCAGTGTTCAGTACACTGGGGCGCCAAGAATTTAACATCAGGCTCATTAACAAATGCATAAAGGTAAAACTCGGATATGTGATCATCGGTGCGCCAAGAATTGAACATTAGGCTCATCAACAATGCATAAAAGAAGTATTTTTCCTTACCTTTTTTAAATTCAAAAGTGTAAACCAAATAACTTCGTTAAAATTCGAAAATCAGGATGACCTTAGTAAATCCCATGTTTGAACCAAAAACCTCGAAAACCTTTCCTTTTTATACTGATAAGTATGCAAATGTAGTATGAGCACACAAGGTTCCGAATCCACAAATTTAATTCTCACCATAAACAACCAGGGCAAAGCACCCTCAACTTAAGAAAACTGACCTGGAACTCCGTCCAAATCCAAGTTATGGCCTCGGGCCCATAATTACACACGACAGTAGAATAAAGCGGGTAAAAGAGGAAAACAATAGCAAAAAGCACGAAAAGACTCTACTCTACCTCTAAAGCCTTCTAAAAGTATACTAGGGATCCTATGCTAGCCAGAACGATACTACGAGCTCCTAGGCTAAGGATAATCATAATAATTCTAAGTTATGATCCGAAATGGCCAATTTAATACAAGTAATAGAATTCAAGCCTAATTCCAACCTGATGTCCAACCAAACATTCAAGTAACATATAATATATATAAAATCTAACTAAACTCAGTCTATGAAGTAAACTGTAACCTACCTCAGAGCCAAACTGCAAGCACGAAGCATCACACGTGTGCCTTCCCATTCCGAACAACCTCAAAAAGCTACCACGCTATCAAGAACATAATCCAGGTATCAAGACGAGAAGAATGACACCCATATTGCTAAACAAAAAATCATGCCAGAAACTGGGTCGGAAAATGACCCTCGGGGCCTGTGCAACAAAACAAAAAACTAAATTCACAATTATGTTCACAACGGGTTAAGGAACACATACCCAAAAGTTGAGCGCGAACGAGACTCATTTCGGGGCCCAAAATAGGCCCAAAGTCCTCTTGATCAAAGGAAACAACAACGGAGAAAGAGAGATTTTAGAGGCAGAAACTTACCAATTTGACGATGACGGACGAACCACAGATAGGAGATATGAACACCACCAAGCTACCTGAACTAGGAGGAAAAATGGAGGTTTGGAGCTAATTTACAATGGAGGAAAACGAGTGCAAAGTGTTAGAGAAAAGAGAAAGTGAAGGTGTGGCCAGCTTATAAGCTGTCAACGCGTAGCGCAGGTGCGCTTATTGATGTGCCGCCATTTTACGGCACTTTCGACTCCTTTAAACTAAGAACAATCATACGTTTTCAAGCAACCATCATCGTTTTTGATGTTTTATGTTGTGTTTTCAGGAAAGGGAGACAAACATGGAAACAGAAGGAAATACGGGCAAAACAACGTTCTGGATAAGAGTGACGGTCCGAGTGACGGACCGTTAAGCTAGTGACGGACCGTCAAGCCCAAGCCGTCAAGATGGGGCAGCACCACTGCCTAGTGGTGACGGCCACCGTGACGGGCCGTCAAGGTGGTGACGGTCCGTCACCCAAACAGTCAAGGTTAAGCAGAACGCGGAGCGGATTCCGAACGTTTTTGGGTTTACTTCCTGGACTCCTATAAATACCCTATGTTAGGTTTATTTTATTCAAGCACTTACCAATTCATTACCAAATAGTTTTAGAAGAGTTTTTAGTCGATTTTGGAGAGCAAGAACACGTTTTCTTGTTCTTGAATTCGTGTTCTTGAGTTATTCTTGGGATCTTGGTTTTTCTTGTTCTTGGATATTTGAAGATTGTTTTCATTATATTGTAAGAATCTCTTCTCCTTATTATGAATATGACTTTCTTCTCTTCTTCTTCTAGTATGATTAACTAAACTCCCACAACTAGGGTTGTGGGAGCCATGGATAAAGTAGCGATATAGATTCCGGGTAGCGACGGGTTCAATATATATGATTGTCACGTTGTTAATCATTCATTATGTCACGTTTTCTAGTGGTTGCAAACATTAGAACATGCCTAGGTTTAATTTGCTTGAGTAAAGAGATTAAAACCGGGAAACTTGATTAACGACGAGGATTCGAGACTACCAACTCTCGTCTTATGATTAATGTTGTAACTAGATTAATCTACTTGATGTTTAGGATTGAAATATTAAAGCATACCTTTTCAAGTTCGACAGAATTGAAAAGTAAATTCGTCTATTTGGTTGAGAAACGTTTAGATGATACCATTAATTCAATCACATCGTGACACACATATAGAAAGAACCTGGTTAAGCTTAGAATCGACATTGTTACCATCGCCATGGTGAACACTTCCCTAGTTCTCTCTCATATTGATTTTCACTCATACATTATTGTTCGTTTGTTTACACATTGTTCACACAAAACCCCCCCTTTTATTTACCGGAAACTATTGACCATTAGTCAACTAATTCACTAAAGACTTAACTTTCACCATATTCTCTGTGGGATCGACCCCAACCTTTGTTGGGTTCTATATTTGACAACGATCGCTTACGCTTCTTAATTGGAGTGGTACTTTGAGCGTTATCACTTATGCAGGCGCAGGGGCGTCCAGACCATAGCGCCCAAAGAACCGCAGGCGCACTGCCCTGCCAGCTTAGCCAGGCGCGCAGGCGTGCACAGGCCAATGCAGGAGCTCCAGCGTAGGTGCAGCCAAGCGCCCACCATGGCGCCATACCAGCAACAACTGCTGCAACAACCAAGGTTTTTTGCCAACTTTGAAACGGATGGACACCCGAGAATGCATCTGGGATCCCACAAACAAAAATGAGTTGAGCTATTCAACTAAAAATAACATTCCAGACTCAATGAAATTGATGAAAATCCCAATGGAGGTCGATTTAATAATAAGTGGGCCCCATGCCCAAAATAAACTATTGGCCAACCAAAACAAAAACTAAACCCAAAGGCCAAAAGTAAGTCCAGAAGCCTCGCGACTCGAACTAAAGGTCCCTCTAGCCCAATGTTGATATTCTGGAGCTTACAGCGGTGGTGAAATTTCCAACCGAGGCCGTCTTCTCCTAATGTTGACCAAAGTCAACCCCACAAGCCAAACTGGCCTGAAAACACAGAAAAACAGTACAAAAACAAATTGAAAACACCCAGACACAGACCAAGGGTCCCACTAGACCAAAATACCCTCGCTAGAGCCAACAGAAATGTTGAAATTTGATTTTTAGCATGTCTACCAAGAAAGATGATCGAAGTTAAAGATTTTCTAAATTCAAGTGCTAAAATAGGGAAATGGTCATAATGACCTAACGAATGGCCCGGGCACCGAACCGCCAGTCCCGATAAGTTATAAATGACTTGTAGCCGCTGAGGGAAAGCTCAAAATACGAAAAAAGCACGGAAAGCAGAAAATGACTTGGAGGGTCATTACAACATCCACTACTAAAAAGACTTTTGTTCGTGAAAGTTAAAGAAGAAAAGCACCAAAAGGCTAAAACAAAGATGGATACTAAGCCCGCACCACTCTTATGGAAACCCAGGCAGCCTCCCTGACCGGGCGGCACCCCAAGGAGCTACACCAAAGGAAGACTACCAACCCCCAACTCCTAATAGCCAAACTGGACTTCACCCTTTAACTCCAAAACACTGAAGATCTACCCACAAAACTGAACCTCAAGAATCTCAATTGGAAAGCACCGACAAAACACTGAAGCCAAGGAACCAAGGAGATTCAACACATAGAACTTGAATCCTCGATACCGTAACCATGATTACCAAGAAAGCAATCAACCCGAAACTCTAACTCATGTACCCGCTAATCCGCTAATTCCTTTATTCTTACCTGAACCCTTTTTGCACCATAATCATGAAGCTTCACATAAGTTGAACACTAGAATAACCCTCGAAACATCAACTAACCCACCAGAGATCCATAGTTCCAACTTATATATAACCTCGAATAGAGCCACCTTTATGCTTAAATTCTATCCATGCCAAGATATAGCTTACTAACATTTGAAATCCAAATACTAACCCAAAGCACATACTTAAAAACTATAGTGGTTTGCCCCGGCTAACAATTAACCAGCCGACTGATACCCTTGCTAGCATCAATCTCGATATCTGAACCCAACTGAACCAACCATCAGAGCTCATTGAAGCTTGCACACCGGGGTTGGTAAAGGCATGTCTGAACACCCTATGTCAATGGACAAATCTCCTAACTGTCTAACAAAACAAACCTCGCTAAACCATGCCAAATCTGAATCAACTGCAAGCGAATTAACTCGGGCAACCGGCCCAAAAACCTGAACCAAAACCAAGACCCTACAAGGAGTACGGTAAGCCTACCACAAAGTCTGTATACATCAACTAAGCTCCAAATTCTAAGAAACTGTTGCTGCTTCAAACACTCGAACACCATTCAGAAATTGGGATCACCTTACAAACCTCACCTCAGAAGGAAGTCCATCGTGCTGCAAATATCAAGTTCGAATACCTTGTAGGCAAAGGAAAGGGTGTCTGAAGTCCAAGGTTGCCGCTTAGCTATTGACAATGTCTAAATTTTCTAACTCTCCATCTGGCGCAAACACCCACTCTACTGCATCTACACATAAACCAACAACTCCAAAGCATACAACATACCAAACTTCTGGTCCATACTGGCCGAGTCTACCTAGTGCTAGAATCCCACACACAGACCACTACTCAGAGAGTCCACCAAATCAAGCTTTGAACCCTCAGAATACAAAGGTGACCATCAAACTCAATATACCATTGGGACCTAAATCAGCCTTGCCAATTTAAACTCACACAACCTGATCATATACAATACACCATCATTGATTATGTCCAATCGAAGTAGAATGAACCTCATACTGATAAGAACACCGCTAAGATTTGGAATTTCCAGGTTAACCAAATGGTTAGCCAAACATTAGGTGTCCAAGGCCAACTACTACTCCAAAACTAAAATAGGGAAGCTAATTTGTCTGAACTCACTTCTTTTCAACCCAAGAAATTGCAACCGAAGAGAAACATCCACGAACCATTCGATGTAACCTGCTAGCCCACGTTCTGAAATCAAACTCCAATTGCCAATCAATGCCTTTGTTGAACCCATGAGTAGACCCGTATGCTGCCAATGAACACTTAGGAACCAGAGCCAACTACGCTCTAAAAATGTAAGTTGTCCGATCCGTAGATGCTTCTGAAACTTGGGTCCTCCCAAAGAATGTAACAAAGAAGCCACAATCAATGTGACAAGCCCCCAAAGGTAGTACTGGAAATAACCACTACCTCGATATCATATTAGAAGGAAAAACCAACCTCAAACCAATCAAAGGAAAAGTCACTACAATTTGTAGTCGGTCGAATCACGTGATCAACACACAAACCCAAGACAACTCTCAACCATAACCTCAGTCAGCTACTAGAAGACATATAAACTAACAAGGAGTCATCTACCTCATTTTCAACTAAACAAAACCCTTTCTTAGTATACATCAAACCTCACAATCTCTTTAAAAGATACAATCAACCTGATAGACCCATTTTCAGATAAACCTGAAGCTATTCCTTTAGCTCCCACATCTTTTACAAGTGGCACTTGATAAGGTAGGAAAAAAATAGGAAAAATGCCTAGCTCACCCAAAATACTATGAACGCAACTTTACCACAATATTGCAGTCAACACAGTCAAAATGATATAGCCAAAACTCGATTACAATTCCACAACCAAAAACTTAACCAGAGTACCATGATCAAAACTCATCCCAATCAGAACTGGGGGAAAACAAGAAGACAAACCAACCAGACAAGAAATAGAAGAAAACTAGGAGAAAAACCTAATTAACTACCAACTCCCTAAACCAACTATTAATGAAGGTCGATCCTAGTCTTTCAAAAAAACAAAGCCAACCCATACCAACTTGTATAACCAGCACCATCTCCTTAAAATTGAACCCCTTCCTCAAGCACCCAACCACCGATACCATACCATACAAACCAAAAGGCTCCTAGAAAATGCTAGAAAATGACCTAGTCAACAACCAACTAAGACCGCTAGAAAAAGAAGACTAAAACCAAGTTTAGAACCACAACAAAACTAGAAACAAAGTCAACTAGAAACGAGGCTAACAAAACCTACCCATGAGTCAAAAACCCTGGGTAGTCACCTCCAAAAGTCAATGCACCCCAGCCACTACTAAAAAGAAATCAACTATCAAGAAAATCACACGCTCAAAGAATTGGGTACTACCCCTACCTGTGGTACTGATACACCCTCTGGAAGACTCAGATTCCTATCCATAGTATCTCATGAAGAGCTGGGGTAGCCATATATCCCACTGGAGGCTGGGCTGGCCCTGAACCCCTTAGCTGATGCAGCATACTCCCACTCTGAAATCTTGGAGCTGGAGGAAACACTGAAGTAACAGGTGCAGAAGCCTCATCGTCACCCTTTGTCGCACACGTCCTGGTCATCTGAGAAGGAATGGTCAAATGAAGTTTAAGAGTTTATAAAGTCACAAGCACACGATACAGAATGAAACAAGATGGAATCTTTCTTAGGAATGTCCTATAGCCTCTCACAGATAGGATATGAACGTCATCGTACCGATCCACGAGACTCTACTAGACACTTTGGTCTTGTACTGGAAAGACTGGTGAACCTAGAGCTTTGATACCACTCTGTGAAGACCCAAAATTGGGCCATGATGGCGCCTACATAACCCCCAATAGGCAAGCAAAACTCATGATGCGGAAGACAATAAAAAAATTTAAGTAAGAAAAGTGGAAGGCATAAATAAGAGACACAGGGCCAATATCATATATACATACCAACTATACCAAATATACAAGAGATGGTCCTAAAGTGACCAAGAAGAAAAAACATACAAAAACAACCAACCCGGACCTGGTGTCACCGGAACAAGAGCGACTAAAGTACGGAGTAGCTATATAATAGACTCTGTCTATCCAAAATACAAAATATAGACAGAAAATACAAGATGGAAAGCATGTAAAGTCTCCAAGATGCCGGGAGCTCACCGCGATTCAAACTGCAACAGGACTCGAATGATAAGAGGATCAACAAGGGTGGATCATACTAGGTTCTGCATCAGAAAAAGATGCAGAGTGTAGTATGAGTACAGAGACAATGGGTACTCAATAAGAAACATAGACCGACCGAGCGTAGAAAGATAATATATATAATAAAGTACAGAAAAGTAAACAAAATATAGGGATCCACCTAAATCTAGTTATAAAAACCAAACAATACAATTAACCAAACCAACAAGAAGGAACTAATAAAAAAATCAATCCAGGCAACTGAAAAATCCAGGAACACACCAGCATAATAAAATATAATAAGGGATGACGTGATGTATAATGTATAAAAGTAAAAACCCGGTGTTTGGTACACTAAGGAACCAAGAATTTAATATCAGGCTCATCAATAAATGCATAAAGGTAAAACCAGGATATGTGATCATCGGGGCGCTAGGAATTGAACATCAGGCTCATCAATAATGCATAAAGGTAAAACCCGGATATGTGATCATCAGGGCGCCAGGAATTGAACATCAGGCTCATCAACATTGCATAAGAGTTGGAATTTTTCTTTCCTTTTTCAAAATCAGTAGAGTAAACCAAATAACTTTGTTAAAATCTAAAAATCAGGATAACTTTAGCAAATTCCAAGTTTGAACCAAAAACCTAGAAAACCTTTCTTTTTTATACCGATAAGTATGCAAATATAGTATAAGCACACAAGGTTCCAAATCGACAAAATTAACTCGCACCACAAACTACAGGGAAAAGCACCCTCAAATTAAAAAAACTGACCTGAAAGTCCATCCAAATCCAAACTATAACCTCGGGCCCACAATTACACATGATGGTAGAATAAAGCAGGTAAAACACAAAAAAATTAGCGAAAAGCACAGAAAGCCTCTACTCTACCTCTAAAGCTTCCTACAAGCATACTAGGGATCCTATGCTAGCCACAACGATACTACGAGCTACTAGGCTAAGGATAATCATAATAATTCTATGCCATGATCCGAAATGGACAATTTAATACAAGTAATAAAATTCAAGCCTAATTCCAACCTAAGGTCCAACCTACCATTCCAGTAATATATAATATATAAAATCTAACTAAACTCAGTCTAGGAAGTAAACAATAACCTACCTCGGCGCTAAACTGCAAGCACAAAGCATCACACATGTGCTTTCCCCTTCCGAATAGCCTTTGAAAGCTGCCACGCTATCAAGAACATAATCCAGGTGTCAAGATGAGAAGAATGACTCCTATATTTCTATACAGAAAAGCAGATTGGAAATCGGGTCAGAAAATGAGCCCCGGAGCCCATGCAATGAAATAAAAAACAAAATTCACAATTATGTTTGAACAGGGTTGAGGAACCTATACCCAAAAGTTGAGCGCAAACGAGACTCATTTTGGGGCCCAAAACAGCCCTAAAGTCCTCTTGATCAAAGGAAACAACAACGGAGAAAGAGAGATTTTGGATGAAAAAACTTACTAATTTGATGAACATGGACGAACCACAGACAAGAGATATGAAAACCACCAAGCGACCAGATGAACTAGGAGGAAAAATTGAGGTTTGGAGCTAATTTATGATGGAGAAAAATGAGTGCAAAGTGTTAAAGAAAAGAGAAAGTGAAAGAGTGGCCACCTTATAATCTGCCAGTGCCTAGCGCAGGTGCGCCCATACAGGCGCAGTGGAGGCCACGCCATAGCACCCAAGATGCCACAGGTGTGCTGCCCTGCCAGCTTAGCAAGGTGCGCAAGCGCGCATGGGCCAGCACCGAGGCTCTAGCGCAGGAGCGCCAGTGCAGGTGTGGCCAGGCGCCTGCCATGGAACCATACCAGCAACAGCTACTGCAATAGCCATGTTTTTTTACCAACTTTAAAACAGATGGACCCCCAAGAATGCATCAAGGGTCCCGCAAACAAGAACAAGTTGAGCTATTAAACTTAAAACGGCATTCCGGACTTAACGGAATCGATAATAATCTCAACAGAGGTCGACTTAATGAAAAGTGGGCCCTACACCCAAAACTAACTATTGGCCAACCAAAACTAAAATGAAACCCAAAGGCCAAAAGTATGTTTGGAGACCTTGGGACCCAAACCAAAGGTCCCTTTTGCCCAAAGTCGACATTCTAGAGCTAACAGGGCTGGCAAAATTTCCCTCTGAGTCTGTCTTCTCTGAATGTTGACCAAAGTCAACCCTACAAGAAAAACTAGCTTGAAAACACAGAAATTAACACAAAAACAAATTGAAACAACCCAGACCGAGACCAAGGGTCCCACTAGACCAAAATCCCTGCTCTGGAGCCAATGAAACTGTCGAAATTCAATTCTTAGCACGTCTACCAAGAAAGCTAACTGAAGTCAAAGATTTTCTAAGTCCAAGTGCTAAAACAGGGAAATGGTCATAACAACCTGAAGAACAGTCTGGGCACTAAATCGTCAATCTTGGCAAGTCATAAATGACTTGTAGCCACTGAGGAAAGCTTAAAATGCATAAGAAGCACAAAAAAAAGAAAATGACCCAGAGGGTCATTACAAACACCAAACTGATTTGACATAATAATAAACAAAATAAACTATTTGCTCCTTGGGAAAGAACGGTGTATGTAGAAAACCCTTGGAGTTTATTCAAATAACTACTATTAACAAGGAAAAAATGAGTTACGTGCTCATGGATCAACGGAAAACAAGCCTCGCATAAGCAGTAAGCGCACTTGCAAGTGGGTAGAGAAACAACTATACGTGTAAAACTATCCTGGCGATATGGAAATTCTTAATAATAAAATCAAGCCTGAAAAAGGCAAAATTTAAGCATTTAGAAAAATAATGGCCCAAAAAGGGAAATATGACAATCATCCAAATATGCTCGACAAGGGTTAAATTATCTAAATATGAAAATAAAGGCCCAACCAGGGAAATAAAAATAATATCTCAAAGCCTGACAAGGCAACCAACATAAATCACAATATAAATAAACCCCTTCCACACTTAAAATAAAGCATTGCCATTAATGTTCAAACACAAAATAAGTAAAGAAAGGATGCAAAGACTCCCTGTACGGACTACTCCTCCCCCTCTTCCTTCTCAACTTCCTCAGAACTAGTGTCAGCTCCCCCTAGTGAGACAGTGCTATTTGTTGACACTCAGATAACGCCTGTTAATGCCCTGGATCTTTCGCATTGTCAAACTCCTCATCATCTCTGCCCAAGGAAGCAATTAAATTATTCATGGGGCCAGATGTGGGATGGGGTGAATCTATGGCATCATCAATGGCACTAAAATCTACAACCACTATTGGTGGCTTTTCTCTACCCTTGTATATATCCTTCCTGATGGTAGTCACAACATTCTCGACAACCCCTACCTTCTTGCAAAGTTTGAACACACTTTTCACCACATCCTTCATAACATTCTTCACTTCTCTCTAAATCATACTTGGCATGGCCAATGTGTTAAACTTGTAATCATGGGAGTAGGTCATGTTGACCAACTTTTGAAAGCTAGTTGGGGCTGAGGCTAAGGATGAAGGTTAAGGTCTAGGAGGGGCATAAATTGATGGATTTCTCAACTCTTTGTGAGTAGGAGTGTTTGAATCTGATCTAGTAAGAGACGAGGCACTGCGATCAAGATTAGTCTTTGAAATCTGCACACTAATAAAAGATTATGCGTGAGCTTCTTAATCTTAGGGGCATCAACATCCGTCTTCTTTTCAATGTCAATCACTCCAGTGGCAAAAGTAGATCTGTCAAAAGAAAAACACTGGATCCCAGCTCTAGCACATAACTTACTGATAAGCAAATGGTAGAGGAATAAAGCATCAGGTTGACGAGCTTTCCTCTTAATTACCACCGCCCTAATCTCACCAAAATTCACATACGCTCCTGACATGATGGAGGATACAAGAATGGCTCCCTACTATTTAACCTTTTGATCTTTTTTAGAAGGTAAGAAATGGGAGTGAACGAAATCATACCATAGGCGCACCTTAAATGTAGATCATGACACAAAATTATGCCTCCCATAGTTTCACAATGAAATATCCCAGGAGCAATGATATAGGCAGCCTAGTCTAGTTGTTTCTCCTTTGGAAGGACCTTGGCCCAATATTTTAGCGTTGGAGCAAATGGGTTTCCCAGTAAATGGAGTTGATATCAGCCAGAGTTATGTGAACTTCTTTACCATGAACTATCATCGAGTCCAAGCATGGAAATTCATCGACATTGATCATGTACTTCATTGAATCTTGCTTGGCTTTGTATGATGTATAAGACTCATGGACCACTTCGTAGTAATATCCTCCTAGCACATCTACAAATGGGGACCATTGTCTTATAGTGCTTTGGTGGTAGAAGTTGGGCAAATCATCCCCTATTATTGCAAAGTTGAAGCTGCATTCTTGAGTAAAGGACCTATTTGCTTTGTCATTTTCATAAAGGGCTTTCATGCCTTCTACTCCAAAGAGGATCCTCTCCTCCTCAGTAGCTTGCACAAGAGGAGGTGTTGGGGAAGCAGTGGGATTTTTTTTCATCCCTTTGGACTTACTTGTAGAGGTGGGAGGAACTGGGGGCCTTCTTGAACTGCGGCAAGAGTTACCCTTGTTAGAAGACATTTTTTGCAAAAGAAGATTATGAGTACTCAAAGGAAAGAAAAAAATCTTTTTATATTTTTGAAATATTGAAAGAAGAAAATTCTAAAAGAAGATAATGAAACAAAAAGAAATTGAATGCATAATAGAAGAAAAAGGGTTGAGGTATTAAGGAATGGTGTCATGGGTGAAGGCAAGTGCGAGTCGCCCTTGTAAATTTGCATGTTGAATGTGCCTTCACCCTTGCAGGCAGTAGGTTGGCAACTTTAATGCCACATGCAATATCTCATGCATTATGCCGATGGAGTCTTGCAATTCTCATGCGGAATGCATATGAAAATTGTAAAAGTTTTTAAACATTTTTGTTTTCACGTGCGTTGCATATGCGATTCGCAGGGCAATACATGTGGAATACAAGTGTAAACCAGGCTATGAACACATAACTCAACAGAGTTAAAGCATAATCAACACTAGTTGACCAATTTATAAGTTATTCAAGTACTCAGACTTCCCCAGAAAACATCATACACAAACAATACCCAAACATTACGACATATATGCTTAAGGATTGCCCTTAAGAAGGACGTTACCCTGTCTATTATTGGGAATATCAAGCATAATGAAAAGCATTCAAACACATTCAAAGGAACACAAGAGTTTACTCCCCTCAACCAAAGCGCTTACCCAACAATTATAATCAATTGAAACAACACAAGGGCTCAGTGATACATATCATTTCAGCCTGACACAAGAATAATCACAAAAATTTGCAAAGACAACAATTTGCATCATCACAAGTGGGTTACTAAGACTTCACTCAATACTCAAAATTAAAGGCTAAAAGTTATCACAAATTGCATGCATCATTCTAATAACATGATCTACCAACTTTTGTTCAAGTAAAAACAACAATAGGCCCCAAAATTGGGGTTCAACAATTAGATATCACCCAAAACTTCAATATGGTAGAATAAACTAGCATGCTTTAAAAATAACGTTCTCAATCTAATGATTTAACGTTAGGAAACTTACGACAAGTGAAAAAGAGAGATTAAGAAGTGAAAATTTGAAGCTTTTGGTGCTTAACAATGGGGACCTGAAATTTTTGCCGAAAAAATAAAGCGGCGGCAGTGGTGGACTTCGGTGGTGGAGTATTAGAAGGAGAAGTAGATTGTGGAGAAAGTATGGGAGATTAAGGGAGTTTTTGGAGAGAGTAATGGAGGTTTTGTTGAGAGTTATGGGAGAAAAAGACCTGGGGGTTACAGTTTAAAGGAGAAAAGAAAAAGAAGAGGCGCGGGTCAAAAATTTTGGGTCAGGTTGGTCAAAGGGTAGGTCAAAAAAAATTCAAACATACATGTGATTGTGCCGTGGTATGAAATTCTTACATGACCATATGTTTTTCGTATGTCACTTTACAAGTGATGATTTTTAGATAAATTGTTGCGTGGTTTCTGGATTGACATGCGACGACATATGCGAGATGCAAACTTGAAGGGGAATTTTGCCTCTCATCTCAAGAGTGCCTTTTGATTTTTATTTTTATTCTCAGTGCACTACCAACAGGAGTGACGCCACCTTCAGCCACAAAGTATGTGCAACATATGTTGCGGTGCACATGCCTTTTTAAGCTTTTCTTTCACTTAGCTATTTTTTCGATCTCCATGCATTCCTAAAACACACCAAATATAACAAAAGGTAAATGAAATAAACCAAAAACACCTGGGTTGCCTCCCTAGAAGCTCTTGATTTTATGTTGCGACATGATGATAGTACCTCACGAATCAATCATTTTCTAAGTTCATGCAAATACAATTGGGACACTCCCAATTGAAACTCCAGAAGTACTTCTTCAAGATCTTTAGTACCTCTTCTTATTGCCAAGATGACAATATCATTGATATGGACACTTGAAGGGTGTCATTTGGATCCATGTGCATGTCTACCACATTTGGAGGCTTAGTCTTGATTGTTCTCCTGGGATCCTTCTTCTAACCATCTTTATAGATAATAAGCTGCCCTTCTGGTGGTTGGTTTTAAAGTTCATCCAGCCAATTTCTTACAATCATCTCATCTGTTGTAGCAATTATGGACACCACCCGATACTTGTCCGGGGGTTTAATTGGTTGACAAATGTTTATTATGACCTCCTTGCTCCCCACTCAAAATTTTAATTCACTCAACTCAACATCGACAAAGTCTCTTACCATAGCTAAGAATAGTTGCCCTAGGATAACAGGGACCTTGAGGTCAATATCACAATCTAACATCGTGAAATCGATTAACAAGATGAACTTTCAACTTTCACCAACACGTCACACAATATTCCCACTAGGCGCTTAATCAAATGTTTAGCCATCAACAACCTCATTGGTGTGGGTTTAGGAGGACATAAACCTAAATTTTTGAAGATTATGAGGGGCATCAAATTGATGCTTGCCCCCAGGTCACATAAGGCTTTTCTGAACAAGAAGTACAAGGGATGGTGAAAGCTCCGGGATCCTATCATTTGGGAGCTATATTTCTTGTCATGACCGTACTACAACTATGGGACACTTCAACCATTCCCACATCCATCACCCTTTTCTTCTTCAACAATTACTTCATAAATTTAGCATAGCTCGGCATTTGCATTAGACCATCAACCAAAGGAATATTGATAGAGAGTTCATTTAACATGTCTACAAACTTCTTGAATTGATTATATTCCTTTTTATTATTAACCTCTGAGGATACGGGGGAGGACCTTTAAGAAATGGCGTTTGTTCATTAGGGGATTCCTCCTCTATCTCAATTGCAACTTGAGAAGGTGACTAAGTCTCATCCTTCTCCTAATTGGGACTATCATCGTTAACAACCACATTAAATGCACTAAGATTCACCTTAATATCTAGACTTACATCACTATTTTTTCTCAATCACAACTTCTTTTTCTATCTTGTCATCCTTCTCCATAACGACTTCTTAGGTCGGTTTCCTCAATCCATCAAGCATCTTTCAACTTTGAGTGACAGTTGCCATCACATGGCCATTATTTTTTGAATTTGCAAGAGTGCCACTAGGAAGGGTACCTTTTAAATGAGGGTTCATTTATGATGAGAGATGATTCTTTTGAGCCTCCAAATGCTTGATTGATGGTGAGTGCAAGCTCACTATTTGATAAGGAGTAGATGCCCCACTTTTAAAATATTCACCTCGTTGTCCGTAGATTCAATCTTTTTTAGCACTTGTGACAATATGTCTTCAAACTTGAAATGTACGAGGTTACTTACACTTGGTTTATATGGAGAAAAATTTCACTTGGGTGGAGGCACATAAGGGTTATTGCCTTGGTGATTATACCAATCACCTTTCGTTTTATGATCTCTCTCATTTTCTCTCTAACCTTGATTCTCATCCCATGGTTGCCAAGTGCCTTTATTGGAACCTTCATACCCCGAGCGAGAACCCGCTAATAGATAACAAAGCTCCTCATCCACTAATGTGCAAGTACAAACTTCATCATGGTCTTTTGAACTATAAGTACCAATGACATTGATAGTTTTGGTCCCGGCTCCTATCATATGCTTAGCCAACAAATCAATCTGAGTTATTATTTTGGCCATGGTCTCATCTCTCTCCTCCTCTTTTTTCCTTATCTCATTAGTCATTATAGAGGAAGTAACACCCAATGAAACTTTGGCATATCTTGTATGTCGTGGTCTATTAGTTTTTGTTATTCAATCTAAGAGAGCTGAAGTAAGACCGTAGTTTTGGTCCATGAGAGTTCCACCAGTGATGTTATTATCCAATGATTTGTTCATCGATTCTAATGCTTGATAGAACCTTTGGAGAAGGACCCCTTCTGGCAAACCATGGTTTGCACATGATAATAGTTTTTTCTTGAATCTTAGCCATACTTCATGCAATGGCTCATCCGGTAGTTGTCAAAACTTGGTAATCTCATATGTTAACTGCATCATGCGTGGGGGTGGAAATAATCCGATGAAGAAGGCTTCAATTAATCCATTCCAAGTTGTAATGGAGCCCTTTGCGACCACTTCAAGCCACGTGGTTTCCTTACCCGTAAAAGAGAATGGGAACAACCAAAGTCGGATCAACTATTGAGTTACCTTATAAATGTTGAAGGGTTCACAAATCTTGACAAAATTTTGAATAAATAGTCCCTTCATTTGTATCAAATGCAACATTGTATTCATTACATGGAATACCGCATCGCCAATGGTTGGAGGTAGTCAAATGGAACCCATGGTGCCATGAACAATAGGTACGTTCTACACATCCATGAATCTGTCAACACTTACTTGATCACCCGCTTGACTCATGGGCAACCTTTTCAATACAGCAGAAACAATAAAAAGGTAAAAGAGAACAAACACTCAATAAACGATAATAAAATGGCAAATCAAAAACCATTCCGTGACAATGGTGATATTTTTGATGATATTCAAAAGCACTCTAACAAAGGAGGTGGTAACAATAGCTAAGCAAAATAAGTAAGTAACCCGATGGGATGTAAGGGTTGAATCCACAGAGAATGGAATGATGTCTTTGCACTAAATGTCAGAATTCAATTCACTAGATTGAGTAATTGTTCGAGAAAGTAATAGTAAAATTAAGGTACAATGCTTTGGGAAAACAATTCGCAATGTGACAAAAGCATACGTAAACACAATTTGAGTAATCAAGAGAAGGAAGACTAGGGGTGTGCTTCTGATGGAGTTTCGCAATGGGATGGGTACTGATTATCCATACAAACTCTCAATTAATAGCATGGGTAGATTGGTTTAAC
Organism: Jaltomata sinuosa; assembly: GCA_003996215.1. Lineage (NCBI taxonomy): Eukaryota > Viridiplantae > Streptophyta > Magnoliopsida > Solanales > Solanaceae > Jaltomata > Jaltomata sinuosa. The sequence goes on from QJPP01002418.1 coordinate 145,852, forward strand.
CTATATTTAGTAGTTTTTTAACCTTCCAATTATATTTACTATGCTCTTGACTCAAGCCCCATAGTTTGAATTTAAACCAACCAATTAATGCTTAGGTGAATCAAACTATCTCTTGATTTGATTCATAGATGGGAATTACCTTTCATGAAGCTATTTCTATCCTTAATTTGTGGTGGAAATCCCAAATCCCCACTATTAAATTCTTACCCAAAATATGAACTTCTTTTTCAAGCAAGTAAAAAATCAGTAAACCAAATAAATGTTTGCAACCATCAATTTTATATATAAAACATGAAAAATTCAATATACTCATACTAGATAATCAATTATGATAATAAATAATCAACACTCATTCTCAAATTCAAAAATACATCATGCACACACTCCTATAGTAAAATTTAGCTACTCATATCAAAGAAATAAGAGAAGATACCAATTGGGTTTCCTAAAATTCCATTCATTATGTAAGCTAAGTTCAAATTCTAAGCTCTGAATTTCTTACAAATGATGTTTATCAATAGGGAAGAAGAAGAGAGAAAATGTACTTTATCAACTCTCTTCCTAAGGAAAGTAAAAATTGATGAATAATTGCCATACAGATCCCAAAAAGGGTTTTGGAACCTTTCAAATTGCATCATTGTACAATTTGACAAAATTTCTTTTCGAGGCAAGTGCGAAGCAAGTTGTAAAGGCACCAATGATCACACCTGGCATTATGCGGCTCACAGGTGCCCTACTTCCCGGGCAAGGATATCCTTGTAGGATGCAATGTTGGATGCAAAGGGAGGGTGATCACCCTTGGCAATGTATGGAACGCATGCAATTGATTACTCTAATAGACTCTGATCTCTCATGAGCATTGACACTTGTGAAACACAGGTGTCCTCTTGCGGCTCACAATTCATTTTTCCCTTAATGACATAACCTTTCCCTTTCAATCGTCTTTGTACTTTAACTCCTTTTAAGCACTTTTGGTTTCAAATCCTTTTCTTTCTTCATTTGACCAAGAGTACTGCATTTACAATAATAAAAGCAATAAGTACCTCTAATTCTCATCAAAATATGATAATAAATCAGTAATAAAGGCTCAATAATCTGGTAGATTACCAACTTATCACTTACCTCTAGCTTAATTAAAGGTCACATGATTATTAGAATGCGTTAAACATTATTTATGTGATAAACGTTACATAATTTGCTTTGTCCATGATTTTTTTATTTTATGTTTAATACGTCTGTATTGCTTTAAACATGAGTGTTCCATTATTTCATTTTGGAACTATATTTGACCTAGTTCCTACCTTAATGGGATACATAGGCTCCGCAACGGCTTGGTCATATTCCCTGTAAGCTTTTCATTTATTATTATGATGGAAACTGGGACAAATTTTTGAGGTCTTACAAATTCCACAAAAGATAATGTTTGCTAGAAGATTGAATGCACAAACTTGTTGAAGCCGAAACAAGGGCAAGATTTCTTAGAAGATGTCAAAAATTTCATGCTAAGCAACAACATGATTTACCAAAAGTTTAAGTGACTTTCTGTATTTAAACTGGGGCTAATTTTTTAAGGAACTAGGAAAGAAAGGATAGGCAACATATGATATTGGACTCCACGAATCATCTAATAGAAAAATTAGGGGAGTTTTTTTATTGAGTTATGACACTCCTTCATTTTTTTTGTGACTATCCTTCTTTCACTCATTTCTCATCATTTTGCAGAAAAACTCGTTGTCAATTATTGGGGATGATCATTATACTGTATAGTTTCCATAAATGATTGAAGGAACACATGAAAATACTATAAGGACAAGTGTTCTTGCAGAAAATTAAGAGGCCATAATATGTCATTCAAAAACAATTGGAGCTCTGTAGCTGAAGACGTCAACTAACACCAGACGTATGAGGCTGCACTTTGAGTTTTTTTTTACTTTTGCAAGAATTTTCATGCATATGTTGGAAATTCTTCAAAGATGATACATTTTATTGATAAGTTATTAATTCACCAACTTATTAAGATTTATTATTGCCTTAATCTTGTGTTTTTAAGATGGTTTATATGTCATGATCCTTATATGTGCAAGTATTCAAGAGCCATGATAATAAAAGGGGATTTGGAACCAAAAAGGTGAAGAAATAAAGACAAAACCCAAGTCATGATTTGAAGGATGAAAGAATCCAAAAACAATCACTGGCATGCCCAAAAAGGGCATTTGCAGGCGCAAGTGAACCGTAAGTGAAGGGAAAAACCAGTGTAACCAAGGAAGAATTCTTAATAATTAATAATTAGGTGTTTACGGGTGCAAAAAGCCATTTGCAGATGCAAATGAGCCACACTCTATCCACAAAAGTCAAACAAGAGACTTGCAATAACACAAGCCATGTGTGAGCCGCATAAGGCTATTTATGGCTGCACACGAGCTGCAAACGGTTTGCAAAAGCCAACGCGGGGGTACTTTTTCCAAAGTCTTCACCATATTTAGGTGATTTTGAAGGACAAATCTAGGGATATGTGAACATTCTAATTATTCTCTATTGCCTCTTTTACACAGAATAGTGCTAAGTACTCTCTTCTTTATCTTTTTTTGTCATTTTACACTATTTCTTTGGAAAGTTGTGCATGAAATGAAGAACAAAGGTTATTAATGGATAAATTTGAGCATGAAAATTTGGGTATATCCTCTTCTCCATTAATTATGCTTATCTAAATTCATTCTTAGGAGTGTGTAATGATGGGCGTGCAATTGTCGTTGGGTATTGATGAATTGTTCTTAGATTGATTATTACTCATTGGTCCAATGAATTTTTAAAGTTTTAATTAAATAAATGATGGTTAAAAATATTTATTTAGCTCTCTAATTTATGTCTTTCTTGAGAAAGGAGATATGAACTGGGTAAGTGTTCATTGGCAAGGATTTGAAGAATTCTCCATCTAATGACTATGGCTAGAGATAGTTTAGTCTATTTGAGTATTTATGGTTTGGTAATTTTGAAACCACCTTAGGGTTTGAAAAAATCAAGGTAAAAAGGTTTTTGGATTGAGAAACCATTAGCATAAACTAAACTAACACTACCCATAGTGTAATCAAAATAAAGACAATTCCCTAATCCCTATTGCAATTGCTACCCATCCAAGCACATCCCTAAGATTCCTTTAATTGAATTAATTATGAAATTGTTACTTGTTTAAGTGTGTTATGATTGTGAAAACGAAAATCATTACAACCCCTTCCCCATTTTATTTACATGCTTACTTTGCACAATGTGCAAACATTTAGTGAATTCATACACAAATTAGGTTAAAACTATCATTCTAATCCCTATGGGATTAACCCCTACTATTGTAGGGTAAATACACAAATGACGATCGTGTACACTATTCGTAATTTGATAGTGGATTTGGATGTCAGCAATTTTAGCGCTGTTACCGGGGATTAGGATCTTAGAGTTCCATTTTTTGTGTATTGGTTCACTCTTGTCTTGCATATTATTTCAATTTACATAAATATGAGCAAGCAAATTAGTGATGAGGCTAGCTCCGATGGGTTCTTGGATTATGCTTACCCCATGGATCAAGTGGGGCTAGTTAATGCCACTCGCTTACCTTCCATAGTATGCAATGCCATGTTCCATGTCACTAGCATGATGTTGCACTTTCTACAAATGAAATTTCTATTTAGTGGACTTCCCCATGAGGAAGCCAATCAACACATCAAAAAATTTGTGGAAGTATGCCAACCTTTTAACATCACCAACATTAGTCAAGAGTCCATCCGCTTGAGGCTGTTCTCGTTCTCTTTAATGGGTGACGCTATCGCTTGTCTTGAATAATTCCTCGAGAGTTTTATCACTTTATAGAAATGGCTTACTGGTGGTTTCCTTGAGAAACTTTTACACCATATCATATGATGCAGCTTCGATATGAGATCACTAGCTTTTTTCAATTGCCTAATGAGCATCTTTATGAAGCATGGTTGCTCTTTAAAAAGAAATTATACTAATGTCCAACCCACAGTCTCTCGGAAAAGTGATATTGCAAAACTTTTATAGGTCCTTGGATTTATTAACAAGGCAGTTGCTAATACTCTAGTCTGAGGTTCATTGATGGATAAAACTTTTGGTATTGAAAGAGGATTTCTATATAGGATGAATAAAACTAACCATGCTTGGTACACTCGAGAATCTAAGGTGGTATAGGTGCTACCTCTGCGACTATTACTGTAATGATCCTCTAGGTAATTTTCTTTATTCTTGAGATTTTTTGGCGTTTCAAGCTTTTTCATAGTGGCTACAGGTCAATTATAGATTGTCAGAACTGACAGTTCAATTCTCAGGCCTTGTGTTTGTGTTTTAAGCTCATTTCCCTATTTTACAACTCTTATAGCTAGTAGAGTTAACTTTGGTCACAATTTGGAGAAGACGACCTCAGATGAAAATTTCATCAGTGATATTAGCTTTGAAATGTCAATTTTGGGGCTAAAGGGACCTTTGGTTTGGGTCCCGAGGCTTCCGGACTCACTTTGGGCTATTGGGTTCCATTTTGGTAAAAGTTAGTTCTTGGGAATAGGGCCCACATTCAATTAAAACAATCTCTATTGGGAGTTTCATCTATTTCATTGGATCTGAAATGCCATTTCTAGTAGGGTAGCATGGTTGGTTTGTGTTCACGGGGTTCCAAATGAATTCCGAAGGTCCAATCTGTGACTTTTTTTTTCCTTAAGTTTTTTCTGGTTGTTGTTGTATTGTTCCAGACAATTTTGGTCATCACGACTGTGAGGTGACCATCGCGTTTGTGATGGTCTAGCTTTTTGACCATCACGATCGTGAAAGGCTCCTTGTGATTGTGATAAAGGCAGGCTAGGACCTGGTCTGGCTTACTCTTTGCAATCGTGTCATGCCCCGAGCCTACACCCTGACGTAACACTAGACCTGGAACCACAAGTGGCCTCAAGTTAACCCTTCATGCTAGCATACTTCATGAGCAACTGAATAGAAAAATATAAACTGTAAAAAATATTATGAGAAAGTTGAAACATATGTTGAGCTCTTGAAGAGTACTGTAATAAACTTAACTTTATAAAGTTAAATACATAGTCATTTGAAAAATGATACAACCAACTGACTAACTGTCTATAAAGCCTCTACTAACACTGACTATGGTTAGCTGGGACATGACCCCCAACTATCTTTAATCAATGTATAACAACTGAAATAACCGCTATAACTACCAACTGACTGGAGTTCCCGGAAAAAGGAAAACTTGTTCCCTGCTAATTGGAAGCTGCGATTTGTCTTACCATGATTCTGGAAGCTAGCACTAAAACCTGAATCATCAAAAGGATGCAACACAAGAAGGTATGTGATTAGTACTTTGAATGTACTTAGCATGTGAGATAATGCACTAACTTTGAAATCAAGAGAAAACATGTATACTGAAAGCATGGATAAAAACTGGACTAAGTATAACATGTGAAGTGCATAAGTCAACACTGTAAAACATAAGCTATTTTACTGAAGAAGGTGTAAGTCATTTTTCTGAACTGTAACTGTGAGATCATGATATTTTAATATAAGTAAAATTGTTACTTGGGAATCCATAGACTGGAAAGATGAATTGTGTCTGTAAATCATGAAATAGTGCAACTGATATGAAAATCATGAGTCATGCCAAAAGTCATGTTTAAAGTAAATCTTTAGGGCAGTCCCTTCTACTAAACATGCGAAAAATACTGAAATAGGTGAACTCGTGAAATGTCCAAGTAGATAACATAAAACTGAATAATACTTAACTGAATAACTGACTATAAGGTCATGCACTAACTGAGTATGAATTGTGGGAGCTACTATTTACCCGCATACCCCAAGTTTAGTTAACTATGGGGTTAACCTGTAACACTAGATGGGAGGGTATTCACACCTTCCTTAGGGTTCAAACATTTTCTGGCGTGGATCCACTAATCTGATGTCGAACAAGGGACTAGGGTATCAAGCCTAAACTGATAGGTGACCCCTTTATAACCTATAGTGGCACTGCAGTTCTGGGACTTAATGACTTCTACTAAAGGTCTCAGCCTAAACTGACGTGTGAGCCTTCATTCCATCATCCCCTTGGTACTCAGTACTACTCCTAGCTGAGTAAACAAATAAATAAATAATTGACATACTGGATAGCTCAAAATACTGACTTTTTGAGAATGCAACATATTACTGAGACTGAAAGCATTCTATTTTTCTGAAAAGTTGTAGACTGATAACTGGGTGATTTCATGCTTTAAAAACTGAGTGCTAGTAGATTAGGCTAAATTTTGAAGAAAAGTTTATTTAGGTGAAAATACTATAATTTAATGCTAAGTTCATGAAAAGAAATCTAGTTCATGCAGAAGATACGGTAATTTCAAGCTAAGTCTATTTCATCTAAATTCCATGGATTTTAAGAAAATATCCATAAAAACTTCATGCAATATCACTTAAACATATACGGGAAACGTATAGTATATAAGGAATCACATTCTGTTAAAACATGCATAGTTGGGTAAAATTAGGCTAGAATTTACTTCCTCTAAAATCTATGGTTTGAAATCTAATTGCATAAATTCATGTAAAAATCATTCTTTCAAGGATAGTAGTCATGTAGAATCGTCAAGAGATTGAATTCATAGTAAAAGACTTATTTGGGTAAGAACCCTAGAATCATAACTTATAAAAATCATACTGAAATCTGAAACTTTGAGTATGAGGGTGAAAGGAAACCCTCATTGAAATCTCACATACCTGGTGGATGATAATCCCTTAAGAGAAATTTGAAATTGAAGCTTGGAAGAGAAGCCCTAGGTTTGAACTTTTGAAAAGAACACTCTTTTCTTCTTTGAAATGGACTTGAGAGAAAGAATGAGGAAAACTGATAGTTTAGAGGTATTTTACTTAATAAAATAACTCTAAAACTATTGCTAGTCAAAGCTAAAAGAAGAAGGAATGGTCTGAAATACCCCTGGAAAATTAAATTAAAAACTGCTGAAATTCTCGGAACATGGAACCACGGATTGGTCGACGGACCATAATTCTGAACAAAGGACTGTCGACTGAGTTGAGTGGTTCTGTCCTTGAGTTCTGGGGGTTCTCTGAAGTTGATTCCATGAGTTACATGATGGATCATTGTTTGAAATGATGACTCGTGAAGTCACCCATGGAAACCTGAAAGAAAGGCTGAAAATTGACAAACCACAGGTCATACTACTGACCGTGGTTTTTGTCTACGGGTCGTGCACCAATCCATCATTTTGAAGGTAAATATTCTAAGTTTCAGGTCTGTTTTTATGAGTCACAGTGCAGACTATGGTTCTGTTCCATGGGTCAATATCCCTTCCGTAGAAACAGAGAGTGCTGCAGTAAAATACCCATTACTTTTTACTCCGGACTCGAATTAATACGCGGTCAGTGGTATTAGAAAGAACACTCGAAGATATTTAGTTTGGAGGGCTCTAGGCTACCTAACTCGTCATATTCAAGGAGTTATGTTCGTTTGAAGTTGATCCTAGTTTAGTCTTACATGAAAACTTCTTTGGTCAACCTTTTGCTCAGGATAAATGACAAATAATTAAGTTATTGAAAAGAGGCTTACAACCTCTCAACAAGGAATGTGGAGCTCTTCACATCCATAGGTAAGAATTTACTCGGACATAATTTCCAAGGCTCTAGGTGCTTGTCACCACGATTTGAAGAAAGGGATATTGCTTCTAACGTGAACTCAAGACTATGTTGGATGCAAAATTAAAATCCAATAAGATGATAGGGGTATGGTTTGATGATGGTGAAAGTCGTCTCTCAGCTCGCGTCTAAAGAGTTTGATATTCCTCTTCAGACTATGTCCCAGTTTGCTGCTAAGAAAAAGTTCCACATCATGCTGTATCCTTTTTGGCATTGTTCACACCTGTGATTTTGTTTTGAGAATTTCATCCTCTCAGATGCTTCCAGCAACACCTCAAAATGATTTTTTTATTAATAAAGTAATTCAACAAGGAGGGATAGTTTCTTTACCTCATCTCCATATGTGTTGATTTTGAAGAAAATGCCATATTTTCTTGTCCTTGTCCTAGGAAATGAGAATTTCCATGATGATCTAGATATGACATCCTTCTTGATCATCGGATAGAATTGCATTTGTGGCGGTTGAACGTGATGATTCTTTGAATGTGATGACCTTTTTGTCCATCTGTGATAGTTCATCGAATATGACAGTCTTGGTAACCGCTTGTGATAGTCTTTGATATGATAGCCCACTTGGCCATTGGTGGAAATCTTCTGCATATGACCTTGGGTAAATATTGTGCATTTGTATCGATGTGACATATACATATCCCATGAATTATCAAGCCTCGAGTAATCTTACACATTTCTGACTTTGGATAGAGGCGGCTTATAGATATCTCTCGAATTGTCAACTTTCAAATAATTTTGCACATTATCTGACGTTGGAAAGAGGCAGCTTACAGATGACCTTTGAATTGAAAACTTTTGGATAATCCTACACTTTATCTGATTTTGGATGTCCCACAACTTACATATTTCCCTTTAATTGTTAACCCTTGGGTAGTCCTGCACAATATCAACGTGGATATATCGTGGCTTATAGATAAGCATTGGACAGTAAATTGTTGGTAGTCTTGCATATTTATCCTATTTAAAATATTGTTGCGACTTAAGGACAACCCTTGATCTATCAACTCTTAATTCATCTTGCACACCATCTAGTTTTAGATATCACTGCGCCTTACAAATAACTTTTTTTTGGTTAATTTTTTGGGCAATCTTGCACACTATCCGATTTCAGACATCGTTGTGGCTTACAGACGACCTTTGACCTATCAACTCTGGGGAATTTTAGTTCATCGTCCGATATTAGATGGCGTCCTATAGACATTCCTTGGACTATATTCTTCCTTCAAATATGTCAGCAGGCATCGTTTGATCTTCAGGGTGATAAAGGCCTTTTTCACATGATTAATAATTGCATTTTCTGGCGATTGATGCTTTGAATGCATAACCACCATTCAACATTTAGACTTTGTTGTCTCCTTGTGATAATGAATAAGGTGCATAAATATCCTTGACGTCAAACTCCTCTATCTCCACGTGATTATGGATATAAATGCCCTAATGCCATACTCTGTCATCTCTCTGTGATAATTAAATATGAATATAGAAATATCTTCAATGTTAAAATCCACCATCTCTACGCGATGTTGAATATAAATATGCTCAATAATTGACTCTGTCATCACTTCATGACAAGGGATATGAATGCACATATATCCTCAATGTTAGACTCTGCCGTCTCTATGAGATATTAGATATAAATGCTCTAGGGTTAATCATACACATCAAATGCGACTTAGAGACACCTCTGAATGTCATCCTCTTTTAAACCGATCGAAGAAGGAAATAGTCTTTGTGGTGAACATATGCCTGTGGTATTTTGATGATGATGGTCCTCTTGATGTGGTCTTCTCTACATGGTCCGCTTAACATGGTCCTCTTGATATGGTCCTTTTGACATGGTCCTCTTGACGTTGTCCTTTTTACATGGTCATCTTGACATGGTTCTTTTGATATTGTTCTCTTGAAATGGTCCTCTTGACAAGATCCTTTTAGAGTGGTCCTCTCTACGTGGTCTTTTTGACATCCAAATATAATAATGATATGGATGATGATGCAATGACATGCATAGCGGTTGTAAAAAATATCACCTTTAGTTTTCATGTCATCACGTTGATTCCTTCGCGTGTGCCTACACTGAAGGCAAATGATTAGTACACACATCATTACTTTTACTAACGACCACAGTCAATTCAAGAAATCTTTAAAGAAAACATTCATGAAGTTAATCAAAATAACTTTGTATCATCCTCTTTTCGAGGTTGATAGACAAACAAGGGGTTATTTCTAATGTACATGAATAGCTGAAAACTCACTTCTAGGGACAACTATAAATACCATTTTTGAACATCATATGTTCAGTATGATCCTTGATTTGCTAGAGATCCGAGGAGGAGGTCGACGCTCTCTCTTTTTATTTGGTGGTCCCTTTAACCACATAAGAAGAGTCGTCAACTTTGGAAACTCTGCCACTTTTGGCTTTTTACCATTGTTTGGCTCTTTCTTGTTGATTTTGGGATAAGTTTCATTGTATTGCTTTGAATACAATGAATATTTTAGACTTTCGCTGATCCTTGACATTACTTTAGGATAACCTGCATCCACAAAATAATTATTAGTTTGTGGCAAAACTAATATGTGTTGACCTCCTTCGATCTTTTCCACCTTGCTTTATCATCCCTGGGTGCTTTTCATCCTTGGGTACTTATCGTCCTCGACCCCCTGGGTTATAGTAGACGTAAGACAAAATCAAATTCTTTTATGTAAAGAAAAGCAAATTAATTTGTAAAGATTTTTCAGAAAATAGTTTTTCAAAAAATTACTTTTGAAGGAATGATTTAGAAAAATATGTGCCAATCTTGTCATTCACTAGCTCAACGACGTCTTTCACTTGAGGTCTTAACATATCTGACATAGTGCTGGTGAGCTCTTGAGATCTTTAATCATCCTGGTTGGGAAATTTTAAAATAGTCTTGCGAGAAGTTTATCATAGCTGTGGATTAGTCCACCTTGAACTTTGTCGCAGCTGGGGATTTCTGAAGTAGACTCTGATCTCCTGGTGCTTGGGAATTCCTGGAGTATGTTTATGAACTCTCGAATGAAGTTTGGTGGAAATTTTGAGGTCCTCCTTAAAAATTATGCCCTAGTTGAAGGTTTTATGATGAATCTCATCACGTTGATAAGATATTTGTCACTTTGTGGGGATTATGAGATTATTAATTCATCTCAGTTTCTCTTTTGGCACAATTCACATTTTGACTTGTTGGAGAATAATCTTCACCTTCTGAATTTTAGAGATTCCTCTCTCAAAAAAATTTCCTAAGTTTCCATTTCCTGGGGTAATATGACTGAGCCATTGTGGCACTTACGTATCCTGTTGAAGGAGGAATAAGGTCAAACATATTTCCCACACTCGTGATGGGGAGAATAGAAATAATTAAAGGGTCGACCGAAGCTGACAAAGGCCACCTATGTATCTCATTCTTGAGAATTCAGGTCATCATGTAGTTCAAGATAGAAAGGGAAAGATAGATTTTCTAAGGGGTTGACTGAAGCCGACACAGGCTGCTTACGTATCTCATTCTTGAGAATTCTAGTCAAACATAGTTCGTACAAAGAGGATATGGAATTTTAAGCTATTAAAAAGTATAAAAATGAGTACTATTAAAAAATGTGATTACAGGGAAACAAATATAAGGAAAAGAAATTGTTTTCAGGCATAGTATCTCTTTACAGCATCAGAGTTGATCGGCTCGGTCCATACTTGGCCATCCATCTCGGATAAAATCAAAGCTACTCCGGACAAGACCTTGTGGATGACATACGATCTTTGCCAATTCGGTGTAAACTTTCCTTTATATTCCTCCTGGTTAGGGAAGATACGGTTAAGGACAAACTCTTCAATGGCGAACATACGAGCTCGTACTCTCTTATTGAATGCATGAATAATTTATTGCTGGTACAATTGACCATGGCATATGGCGTTGTCACACCCTGAGCCTACCCCCTGGATGTAACATTAGACCCAAGATCATCAGTGGTATCAACATAACCATCTGGCCTTAGCATGACTTAAAAACTGAACAAAACATAGGAACGGAAGCTCAACTGAATTAATGAACAACTTAATTTGTTATATAAATAAAGTCTATGATTTAAGATCTGAATACAGCTGAATATCTAACTCTATGTCTAAAAGCCTCTACTACTGGCGAGTTACTAGGACAGGCCCCCAGTTAACTCTAAATACTGAAATACTGAATAAACAAACTAATTACTTAAATGAAGCTAAACTCCAAGTCCTCGAATAAGGACAACTCACCAAGCTGGCTGGATGTGATGCTGACCTACTAACCATGAATCTGAGAGTGGGCTACAAGATCTACATCATAATAGGATACAACACAAAGAAGTATGTTGTCTGTACTATGGAATGTACTGAGTATGTGCATAAGATATGATAAAATATACTTGAAAGCACGCTTAAAACTGAGATCATGCATAAGTATAGTAAAACATGCTTAAAATATCCTTGAATCTGAAATTATATGATAATAGTTAAATATGTAATGTAATGACTCAATGCAATATCATAAGCTAAAAACATAATCATAAGTAGTAAGTCTGAAATCTGAAAGCAAAGAGTCAATACATTTTTAAACTTGAAACTATTTCTGCGGGAGGTTCTCTAACCGACATAGACCATGTGAGCTACATGGAATCCGATGTATCCACCCCATCGAAAGGACCCAATATACCTTGCCAGGGTATAAAGGCATAACTAGTGTGATCATGGTGTCTGATGCCCACAAAGGGGACTTAAAGAACCTACGGTGGCACGTAATTCTGAGATATACAAGGGGTATGCTCACCCAATCCAACTCGGTGCTTAATACTACTCCCAAAACATACTTATATCTCAACTTATACTTGTGACATATCTAATGCCAAATCTGTTTGAAAAGCATACGGGTATATCTAATACCATGCAATTCACATAGCTTAGGTAGACATATCTAGATGCCAAACGTTTCATAAAACATAGAGACATATCTGATGTCATAAATTTTATACTTCAAAATCCTTAAAACTTAGAATAGCCATAATTCAAAACATACTTTTTTTTCTAAATTCAGAACTTAGAAGAATTAGGCATGCAATTTCATAATAATAGGGGCCATGTTATCTAAACATGCTATTTTTTCTTGAAAACATGCACTTCAATAGGGTCATGCTAGAATTATCACCAAACATATGAGCTCTTGAAATTATGCAAGGAATCATAATTAAAACATGGGTAACGAATGGGAAATCATGAATTGATACTTTAAAACAAAACCCATAACTTTTCCCCAATTTGGGTAAGAACCCTAATTTTATAAATTCATAAATCAAAGTAAAACTTGAGGTTTTTGAGAATAAGGGTGAAGGAATTCCCTTATTGAATACCTACGTACCTGATTTGAAGCTTTCCCCAATTATGAATGAGAAGAATGGAGACTTGGAATTGTAACCCTTGATCTTGAGTTTGATATTTGGAGTTATGAAGTTCTTTTCTCTTTTGGGTGCTTGAATGAGGGAATAAGAAGGGACTTCGGCTAATTGGGGTAGAAACCCTACTAAAAGGATTCAAAACAACCTCACTTAAGAGTTAAAAGAGTGGGAAATTACAAAAATATCCCTATACTTAACTTGGAAAAAGCTGGAAAAAGTCAGCTTCAGAGACCACGAGTCAGTTTATGGTTCATCATTCTAAAGGACGAGCCGTCAACTGATCCGTGGTTTCACATGCCATTTTTAGGAGTCTACTGGAACTCAACACCACGAGTCACTCTATGGTCCATGTTTCAGGATGAGAGATTGTCCCGTGACTCATGGTTCCCACCTTAGGATATGAGGATCCTCTGATCCTCAGGGATTACGGGTGGAAGAATGGGTCATGGAATAGGTTCATGGGTCGTCAACCCACTCGTAGAATTTAGAGGACTTGGTACCTCTCTAAAGGTGATTCCACGAGTTACATGATGGACCTTCATTCAAAATGACGACCCATCAAGTCACTCATATAATCTAGGGAAGAAAAACTATTTTTTTACAAACCACAGGTCACTCTATGGACCGTGGTTTTGGTGTACAGGTCGTGAACCAACCAGTGGTTTTGAAGATAAAAATTTTAAGGTTCAGGTCTGAAATCACGAGTCACTGTACGGAATGTGGTTTCGTTTCACGGTTCGTCATCCTGTCCGTAGTCACTGACAGCGCTGTAGTAAAATACCCATAACTTTTTACTCCAGACTCAGATTAATGGGTGATCAGTGGCGTTGTTAAGAAGACTCAAAACCTTTAATTTGGTGGGTACTAGGCCACCTAAATCTTTATATTCTAGGAGGAATGGTCGATTGAAGTTGACCCTAGTTTAGTCTTACATGAAAACTCATTTGGTTGAGGTGCTTTCAACTTAACTTGATTATTGGAGTTTCTTATGAACATGATTCGCATACAAAACACTCACCACACTAGGGGAATGATTATTACACTCATGGAAAAGGTTAAGGTATTAGCTTAGGATTTTTGGGGTGTTACAGGCGCTCATTCTTTTCTCATTAATCAACATGAGTTATTCATTGCTTAATCTGGCTTCTTAAATGATCATAAGGGAGGGTATCTCAACTTATTGGTGTATCTCCACTTCGGACTCATATACCACCACAGAGGGGGTTGCCTTAGTTAAAGTTCAAACAGTCATTCAATATCCTAATAATTCATAAGGCAACATTTTATTCCATGATCAGTGATTATCAACCATCTTCCTCAAGATCTTCTTGATATTCTTTTTGTCAACTTCTACAGCTCTATTCATATGTGGAAAGTATGCGGTTGAATTTCGGTGAGTAATCTTGAATTGTACACAATACCCTTTCATCAAGTAACTATTCAGATTCACTCCTTTATTTGTGATGACTGACTCGGGGATTCCAAATCGGCAAATCAAATTGTTCTTCACAAAATCAGCTACAATATTGTTGGTTAAATACATAGAAGAAGAAGCTTCCACCCACTTGGTGAAGTAGTCGATAGCAACAAAGATAAATATCTCTATTTGAGGCAGGTGGCTCGATTGGACCAATGACATCCATGCCCTAGGCTACAAAAGGCAAAGGTGAGATCATATCATCAAGCTCGTTGGTGGAACTCGAATAAAATATCCATGGATATGGCACTTGTGGCACTTCTGTATGAACTTGTTACAGTTATTTTCCATGGTTATTCAAAAATATCTGGCTCATAAGATCCTCTTGGATAGGGGTGAACACATTCATGTGAGGTCCACACACTCCGGCATGCATTTATTCTAGCAACTTTGTGCCTTCAGATGAATCTACACATCTTAGTAATAAGGATTTCCCCATTTACAAAAAAGTTAATGGCCATCCGACAGATTATCTTCTTTTGGTTGGCGGTCACATTTCTGGAGAGACCCCAGCTTCTAGATACATCTTGATATCAAAATACCATGGTTTTCCGTCTGGTTCTACTTTGACTTGTGTATAATGCGCAGGTTGTTCTTTTTAGATTTATCACTAATGGATTGATATAATCTGATCTGGGTGTTGAATCATGGAGGATATGATTACTAAAGCATCAGCGAACTCATTTTGAACCCTCAGAATATGCTTGAACTTGATCTTCTTGAACCTCTTGCACAGACTTCATACCAATTCCACGTATGACATGATCCTTGAATTCTTTACAGCCCATTTGCCTTGGACTTGGTGAATTATAAAATCAGAATCATTGATGACTAATAATTCTTGAACATCCATATTAATAAGTAACTGAATGTCGAGAATACAAGCTTTGTATTTATCCATATTGTAGGTGCATGGAAAGCGAAGTTTGGCTGTTACCAAGTAATGCTGACCGATTTCTGGTACTAAGACTACTCCAATACCTTAACCTTTGAAATTGACTGATCCATCGAAGAATAATCTCCAACAAGGGTATTAATCTACAATATCTTCTCTTACGACAAAACCTTTTCATCTGGTATATAAGTTAGAAGTGGCTCATAATCTTCATCGACTGGATTTTCTGCTAAATGATCTGCTAGGGCTCATCATTTGGTTGCTTTCTAAGTCACATAAACAATGTTAAACTAACTTAGCAACATTTTACAATTGACCAATTTTCTCGTAGGCATGGCGTTCTTGAATATGTACTTCAGAGGTCCATTCTGGAAATGAGATAAGTCGTGTATGACGACAAATAATGTCTTCGCTTCTAGAAATCCTAAGTCAAAGCACAACAAGTCCTTTCTAATAGGGTGTAGTGAGACTCATACGAAGTGAACTTCTTGTTGAGGTAATAAGTTTCTTGTTCTTTCTTTCCACTTTCATCATTTTGCCCCAGGATGCACCCAAATGCATTTTTTGAGATTGACATATAAAGCAACAATGGACTTTCTTCTCTTGGAGGAACCAATACCGGTGGACTGGACAAATAATTCTTAATACCATCAAAAGCTTGTTGACATTCCTCGATCCAATTGGTCTGTGCATCTTTCTTTAAGAACTTGAAAATGGATTCGCATATAACTAGTGACTGGGCTATGAATTGGCTAATATAATTCAATCTTCCAAAGAAGGTCATGACTTATTTCTTGGTCTTTGGCGGATCTAATTCCTGGATTGATTTCGAAGGGTCGAGCTCGATTCCCCTCCTACTGACTATGAAGCCTAATAACTTACCAACTGGTACCCTAAAGGCGCACTTGGCAAGATTCATCTTCATATTGTACTTTCATAGTCGATCAAAGAAGTTCCTTAAAATGAGTCAAGTTACCCAAACTCTTGCTGGACTTAATGATCACGTCATCCATATATCTATCGATCTCTTTGTGAATCATGTCATAGAATATAGTTGTCATGGATCTCATGTACATAGCACATGTATTGTTGAGGTTGAATAGCATTACCTTATAATGATAAATACCCCAAGGTGTGATGAAAGTTGTTTTCTCCCCATCTTCTGCTTTAAAGGGTCAAACCCTGGATTGATAGGCAACATGTGGGATATAATATTTGTACTCAGCCCTGGTATGTTATTATAGGACTAGGTGAATATGTCAATGTACTCTAGGAGAAGTCTAATAAGTTCTCTCTTCTGTGCTTCTGTCAGGTGAACACTGATTCTTGTTTCTTTTACCATTTCATCACCTCCTAGATTGACTAGCTCAGTTTCCTCTAGGTTGGGCTTTTCCTGATTCTCAAAAAACTTTTAGTTCTTCTGTTAACTATTCAGGGGCCATAGTTTCTTCATCATATTCTTCAAATTCATCGTCATCTACATTGGTTTGTTAATTAAGCTCTTGGCATGACATGATATTGACAGGTTTACGTTAATATTACTGAAATCAAAACTAAAAAAGTTAGATAATAATAAGCAAATAAATAGCAAGGTTTTCACAATAAGGGATGCTTTTCATTGAAATACAAAAATATTTAGAAAGTCCATGACTTTTGGAAAGTGAAAAAGACAGTATGAGGAAATTAAAACCATAAAGGGTGGGTCGTGGGCCTTATCCGGACCATCTCTGATTTTTTCATAAAATAAAAGTTTTTGTCTACCCAGACAAATAAAGAGTCATAAGAGGAGTAGCGGTCCAGTTCTGCAACTGCTCGCCTGTCATGGATTCCCTAAATATGGCTGCTTCAAGGATTTCTTCTATTGTTGCATCACACTCTTCAAATAAATCCCCTGTTTTGTCCCTTATACCATTGCTTTGCAACCCTGAATACTTTTTATCTTCGATTTCTGCCTTGCCTCCTTGGAACACATACCCCAGTCTGTCCTTAGACATCTATCCTGAGATCCTTATCAGCTCAATTATACCATCATAATTCTTGCCTAATCCAAACCCTGACTCAAATCCACTCCTCAAAATTATGGTTGTCAGCATCCTATAAATTGGCGGCATCGGCACCTGTGGTGCGAGATCCTTTTCGGTGGAATTCACAATCTCTCCAGTATAAAAGTCATTTCCCCTAGGAACTTCTTCTATCATGGGGACATGTCATGCCTCGAGGCTACCCCTCAGACTTAACACAATGCTTAGTGTCACAAGTGACCCCCAGCTAACCTATGATCTGGCATATACTAAGCATTTCTGAATAACATACTAATTGTGTGGAAACTAAACTGGCTTAAATGAAATAATCTTGGGAAAATAATATATTAATCTCTGAAGTATAAATATATGTAAAAGTCTGAGATAAATATTAACTGCAAAAGCTTAAACTAATACTATGTTTAAAAGCCTCTATCTGAAGTGAGTTGTTAGGACAAGCCCTCATCTAACTCTAAAAGTATGAAACAATAAATGAATTCTAAATAAATAAACATTAGTATTATCCTCGAACTATGAGGACTCACCACTGAGCTGTTGAATAGGAACCGGAGAATCGCACTAAACACATTCTGGATGCTGAACACCTGAACCTACATCATTATATGATGTAGCACAAAGGTATGAGTCAGTACTTTAAATGTATTGAGCATGCGGGATATGCACTAATCTTTATGTACATGTATATACTGAATTATGACACAATAATTTGAACACAATGAGTAAGCTGAGATATGAGACTGAAAGGAAACTGGGGCAATGACCAAGTATTTAACATGTACTGTAAAATGCTGGACTGAACTGAATAACTAACTATTGAACACAAGGTCAATGCAAGTAATGAATCTGAACTGTGGGAGCTACTGTTAACCGACATACCCCAAACTAAGCTAACTATGCGGCCAACTTGTAACTCTAGCTCGGAGGGTGTTCATACCTTCCAAGGGTACAAACATAAACTTGAATGGATCCACTAATATGATGTCCAACAAGGAACTAGGGTGTCAAGTCTAATATGACAGGTGACCCCTTTAGAACCTACGGTGGCACCATAGTTCTTAGACTTAGGGACTTCTACCAAAGGTCTCAGACTAAACTGATGGGTGAGCCTTCATCCCTTAGTCTTCTTGGTGCTAAGTCTACTCCCAACTGCAAGAAATAAATACAAACCAATATACTAGATAGCTCAAATACTTATTATTCTGAGAATGCATAATAATACTAAAAACTGATAGTATTCTAATCATTAAATATGACAGACTGAATTGTCTGACTAGCATGCATGTATCTAAAGTACTAAAATTAACAACATGCTAGGGTTGTAGAATTTTGAGTATATAACTATCCTATATTTTCAAGAAAACATGTATTGGATTCCATATACAACAATGGAAACTGGGATACAACAGGTTCATAGAATTCAGGAACCCTAGGTCTAAAGAATTAACTAGAAACTGAAGATACTGAGTTTCTCAAGGACTCAATGGGTGAAAGGATACCCATTGATGAAATCCAACATACCTTGAGGTAAAGTTCATGGAATAATCCTCGGATTTGGGAGAACCTTTTTCTTGTTCTTGAGAAGAAGAAACACTTTTTTTCTCCTTTTTCTCCTAAGTGTTGACTTAATCTGAGGGAATGAGGGGGTTTATCTAGTTTTAGGCTAAAAATCCAACTTAGGCTAGTCAAAACATAATATCCTAGCCTTTAAAAAGGATAGGAAAAGTCTAGAATACCCCTGGAATTAAATTAGAAGACTGCTAGAAAATTCGCGACCTGAGTTCTATGGGTGGGAACCATGATTTGTGGATTCTTCCATGGCTCGTTGAACCCTATCATGGTTCCTCTGCCTTTTGTTAGGATGTAGGTATAATGACCATGGATGAGTTTAATGGCTCGTGGAACCATCCACAGCTCATGGAACCTGTCTTCCATTCCTAAGGGATTCATAACCCTCAGGTCTGATTTTCATGGCAACAATCTATGGTCAGTAGATCATTCCATGGTTCGTAGAAGGTGTTCATGATTTCAGACCTAGAGGAGGGGTTTGTAGGTCTGATTCCATGAAAGCCTTCCATGGCTCGTGGACCTTTCCACAGTCTGTGGAAACCATCCGTTGTTTCTATTCTGACTTAGACAATTTTACTTTCTGATTTTTCTGAGCTGGTTCTCAGCTTGGAATTTATAGGGTGTTACAGGAAACAGCCTTTGGGGTTACTAAAATGACTTTCCTCACCATGATTGACCACCTCGTGGTCTTCCCATACAAATTTCACCATTTGATACAATGTTGATGGCACAACTCTAGCCTCATAGATCCACGGCCTCCCAAGGAGCAAGTTATAACTGGTACTAATGTCCATGACTTGAAATTTTGTGCGGATCTTAGTGGGTCCCATATGTATGTACAAACTGACCTCTCCGATAGTGTCCCTTTGACCCCTATTGAAGGCTCTCACATTAATTCTGCTCTAATGGATTTTACTCGGATCATAATCTAACTGGGTAAGTGTGGAAAGCGAGCAAATATTCAAACCTGAACCATCATCAACTAGGGCCCTATTCACGATCTTTTCTTGGCATTTTATGGTGACATGCAAGGCTCTGTTGTGCATTAACCCCTAAAAGGGCAATTCATCATCACCGAAATAGATATGGTGGCCTCCCAAGACCCGGCTCACTATAGCGGTCAAATATTTTGCACTCGTGCCTGTAGGGAAGTAGGACTTGTTGAGGGCTCTGAGTAGGGCCTATCCCTGATATTAGGAACTCATAAGTAATGCCCAAGAAAAGATTTGGGCATGCGTCTTTTCCAAATGTTTCACTATCGAATACACATTTGGTTGCATTCTCCTCAAAAATACTTCTACCTCTCCTTCAGTAATGGGCCTCTTCTGATGATCCTTCTTGTAAGAATCACTAACCAAATTATTGGGGATATAACATCTTCCTGACCTTGTCATACAATGGGCAATAATGGCTTCTACTATAAATTGTTTTTCTGTGGGTTCCAGAGAGAAATCTTGATGGGGGATACCAGCAAAACGAATTGTGGCTTCTCGTAAATACTCAAAGAATCCATGGCCTTTTCCAATCCTTTTTACTTCTTATGGTTGGCTAGCACTATAGACTTTCTTAGAACCCATTCTTCTTCAACTTCTATCATGTTGACCAAGGCTCTTCTATGATTCGGAAGTGTGTTGTTAGTAACATTCAGCGGTGTTGTTTGAAGTGTTACAACCCTTTGATCAATCAAATCCTAAATCATATGCTTCAAGTTAATACAATCTTTGGTATCATATCCGACTCCTCCAGAATGATAAGCATAATGTCGATTGGCCCTGAAGAAATGAGAGTCAGTGTTTGGGCTAAATTGGCTGAATAAACCTTGTCGCTTTTAACCTCTCATATAACTAGGTTCTAGTCTTGACCAACTAGGTGGAAATTAGGGGAACTTTCCTTTCCAAATTCAGACAGGTAAGATTGGTATTATTCTAATTAATAGGATGGGGAACTTGGCGGTAATTCTGATTGATAGGAGCCTATTGGTAAACCTGGAAATTTAGAGGAGGAGCTTGGTAAGTGGGTTGCATATATTGTTGTTGAGCTTTGTAAATAGGTTGAGTATTTAGTGATTGAGCTTGGTAAGTGGGTTGAGTATAGAAGACTGTTTGGGGATTTTGTGAAGCTTGGGGATATTGGAAGGGATGGGCGTTCTTTTGAAATTAGCTACAAAAGGCCTTCTTGGTCTCATGCTTGGACTAGAGGATATGGAAGGCACATCCTCTTTCTTCATTCTAGGAAATCATTCGCCTTCTTCCACAATCTCTCCAATCTTAAACAAATCAAAAAGCTTAGTCTTGACTGCCAATATCATTTTATCATAGAATTCAGATTCTTGGGAGTGCATAAACACAATGCTAATCTCTTTCTTGGTCATGGGAGGTTAAACTCTTGCCGCCTCTTTCCTCCAGTAATAGTCATAATCGGGAAAGTGTTCATTTGATTTTGGTTTGTTAAGGTCCAAAGAGTATCGATCTGAACAACGTCCACATTGTAAGCAAATCTTCGGACAAAGTCCTTGGCTAAATCACTTCACTGAGACTATTTATTTAATTCTTAAGTGGTGAACCACTTCAATGCTTCTCCACTTATACTTTGACTAAATAGCCTCATCAATAGTGCCTCATTTTTCCTCTCTCCTACCATTTGGTCACAATAACTTCTTAAATGAGCAATAGGATTCCTAGTACCATTGAATGTCTTGAATTTGGGGATTTTAAATCCCTCTGGCAGATCTAATTCTGGATGAATGCAAAAGTCATCATAATTGTATACCCTTTCATTAGACAAACCTCGGGACTCCCTGATTCTAGCAATTTCTTCTTTCATCAGTTTTATGTCATGACTGCGTCTATCTTCTTCTACTTTCAATTCTCTCTTTTTTCCCTCGTAACGGTCATAATATATATATTTTGGGGAATGGTATAAGGTTCTACCATGGTGTGGAAGGTAAAAGGATGCATATTCTGGACGGGCAGGGGCTGGACATATGTAATGATATTTTTGTATATGGAGGTATATTTTTGTGGATTAACGATGTTTCGATGGTTACTTCTGGAGTTGTAGCTACTTGGTGGGGTGCTTTGGTAATTTTGAGGGAGGTTTTGTGGATTTTAGGCATTAGGATTATGGTTTGGGTTGGTGTTAGATAGAGGGAGTGTGGGTTTAGTATGATGATCCGATATGAGGAGGGTTGATTGGGATTGGTTCATTTGAAGGCCTGAGGATGGAGGTGGAAATGGACTCTCTTGAATGGATTTTAGTTAATGGAGAGTTAAGCAGACGGAATTGGACAGAGGTCTGGGAGATGCCCAGAGTCGGGGTATTAGTAGGAATGGACAAACATGCCATGTCCTTGACTTTCTGTACTTTCTCTTGCATCTATTCCAACTTCCTAGTGAGTTCAGCGATCATCTGTCTTTGTTCGGCAATCATGTTATCCCTTATGGCCAAAGAATTTTCTTCTTCACTATCAATCATTTTGTTTTTAGAGAAGCGATGGTTAGGGGAGGAGTCTTTGTGTGCTTTCGAACAAGTGAAATAAGGGTGCTCAGCCAACTTTATCAACATAGATCAGTTTCTTACTAATGTAGTTACCTAATAAAGTAAAAACAACTCAAAGACAAATATGTTATATTCCATTAGTAATATCTGATAAAAAATAAACACAAAAAATTGCTATAAACACATAAAAGTTGCATTTTATCAAGGTAAATTGATCCACGGATAATTTTGACTCAAAGATTTCGATGGACAGGACTTTGCCCATTAATTTTGGATAAGTAGATTTTATCAGGAAGGTTGAATTGTTGAGTATTCATCTTTCTAATATTTGTGCTTGTCGTACCTTTTGAACACTTTGGCATCCTCGTTAAAGTGGCAAAATTAAAATTTCTTAAAGATACGAGTCAGGCCTTGAAAGGATTCCTATGTATCTCTTGAAGGAGAAATCAGGCGCTATGTAGTTCGAATAGGTAATAGATAAGTTTTCATTTCATTCACCCACTACCTTTGTTTACAAGAGGAAAGTAAAAATGACATAAAGGTAAAAACTTAAAAGAAAAAATGTGCTACTTCTAAAGCTTAATTCTAGATAGTGGAAATTTTTTTGGACCCTTCTTGATCTTCTTCTTCAAGGATGATAAGGTGGGAACTCCAACTCAATCTTTCCCATCTCAATGATATGTTCCAAGTTTACTCAGAAGTGATAACAATTCTTAATGTTGTGGCCTCCTATTCCTGCATGGTAGAGCCAAATCTTCTTTCCTTGGCACCAAGCCCTAGACATATTTCTTGGCTTCCTTTCCACTGGCTCCAAAATCTTTGCATGGACCTGCTTGACATAGATGTTGTAGTAAGTATCATTAAAGACTATGAATTCATATCGGTTAATAAACATTTCCTTAGTCATTATCATTCCAGGACAAACTTGGTCACATGTGAGAATAGTTTGGGGATGCCATAGATGACTTACTTGGCCATTGTTAACCCTGTGATGAATTATAGTCCTTAAAGCATCGCATTAGTTAGTGGTGTCCTTCTGACATGGGTGGTAATCACATCTTTAGTGATCATTCCAAGGGTAGTATCCAAATACTTTAGACTGGTTGGGCTGAAGAACTCCCATAACTTTTAGAGTTTGGTAGATTTCTGAGCATAGCACAACCTTTGGATTCTTAGTATACTCCCGAGAGTGAACTTTGAGAGTAATCATTCTTCCTCTTGGTGTGAATCTAGTTAGCCACACAACATCGTTTTTGACCTTGGTGCAATGGTTGAATCCTGTGTCAGGGAGTTGGTCCTTTTCAGCATTTTTCCAAAAGCTTTCGTCAATGTGTTTGCCCAGAACGGATCTCACACTACAACATTTTAATTTTTTGTCCACACTAAATCTGGACCACGCTTGTAAAGTGTTGCCTAAAATATATTTGGTTACGCTTTTAAAGCGTAGCTATAGTTTTTAGCTTCTAATCACACTAATATTGGCAACGCTTTTAAAGCGTGGTCTTTAATAGTATAGGCCGCACTTTATAAGCATTGATAAATCATGATTTAATTAGCAACACTTATGCACATATATAACTACACTTTTAAGTGTGGTATTTTTGTAATTCTAAATACAACACTTAAAAGTGTGGCCTAAAATTTTCACTAAAAAATTTAACTCTCCCTCCAAAATATCTTACTCTCCCTCTAATTTCTAATGGGTAAAAAAATAAATTTCAACTCTCACATCTCTCTAAAATATTTTCACTCTTACTCTCACAGCTCTCTCACTCTCACTCTAACCCTAAAAATCCCTAAAAATCTCAGCCAAACTCTCAACTTTCACAACAAACCCAGAAGCTTAAATCTGGGTTCACTCTCACAACTCTCAAATCTGTCGAAGTTCTAAGCTCTGAAATCTATCGAAACTCTAAGCTCTCAAATCTCTGTCGAAGTTCTTCAGCAATTTACTGTAAATTAAACTGTATAGCTCCCCAATCTTTCAAAGAAGGTAGAAATTTTCTTGTTTTAAGTTTTCATTTCAACTAATTTCATCTTATTTCAGCTCAAATCCCTCAAATTTCTTCTAATTTCGCCTTATAATTTCTGTAAAGATTTCAGCTCAACTCATCTCAAGTTTCTTTTAGTTTTCCTAATATTAGTGGAGATATTAGTTCGTGTGAGCTAACGAAGGTAGAATTTTTTATGTTTTAAGCTTCCATTCAAAAGCATCTGGGTTTGTTGCATGTTTTGCATCTGGGTTACAGTTGATCTTTACTAGTTTCGGATTGAGTTGCAATTTTTGTTGTTTGTGAGATTCTTAACATATTAGTATGGACGATTTTTGAAGTTCTGTGTGTACATTTGTGGCATCTGCAAATTGCTAAGGCCTATATGCTTAAGTAATTGAATGTTGTATTGGTTATAGCTGTGAATTTTGGTTTTCATTTTCTATTTTTTTGATTGGATGTTTGATTTCACCCGGATCTTGTTATTGTTACTCTGAAGTTGTTAACTGTAACATCCATTTGTTGTGGTTTTCTAAAGAAGGTGGGTTTGTTGTCTATTTTGCATCTGGGTTATTGCATGTTTATTTTGCATATGAGTTTATTGCTTGTGGGTTTATTACTTGTGAGTTTTTTTGTAAGTTACCTTTTTTTTCTTTGACAGTCTCTAAACCCCACCCACTAATGAAAAAGCTGACATTATAAAAGATGGTAGAACGCTACTTCTTTGATGATTTTAGGCAAAGGTCAGTCAACTTCCCTTTATTTTTTTCCTTTTTAGCTCAAATGTGGTTAGTGCAAACTGAAAAAAAGGTAGCTTCATACACAGCTCTCTGCATAATTTCAGGTTATCAAACCTTGTGGTTTGTTGATTGACATACCAAAGAGAAGGTCACCCAGAAATGTAGATCATCACAGCGTCTGAAAGTCCAAACACCCATGTAAGTACTAGTAAAATTCTTTGGTAACACAGACAATGGTGTGACTTAGTTATCTATGAAAGGGAAAAAAACAAGACTACAGTTCAAAATCTATTAGGCACAAGTGAAAGTACTAGTTTATTCGATTTGTATTAGTCTTAGTGGACAAGGTTACCTCATGTCTACTTGTAGAAGGTAAGACATATCCAGTGTAAGGGTCGAGGTGCACTGATATGGGCACCATAGAACAGATATAGGAAAAATGGAAACCCCCCCATTTTCAATATTATGTACTAATCCCTCTGTCTCGTTTTATATAATGGTCGTAAAATAATATGGTCTTTGAATGGAAATAGAGTTTAGAATGTTAATTTGACTTGTATATCATATTAGTGATAACCGAGAAGGAATATTGAACATTTAGTTTGACAGTGAAAAGTATAGACATAGTAATCGAAGTAATTTGAACTACACAAAGTATAGACAAGTCAACAATTTGAGACTTGAAAGGATTCAAAGACACTTGAAAAAAATTAAACTTTTAGATAGCTGTCATTTAAACTTTTTCCTCTAAAGTATAGGGCAACATGTGATGGTATTGGTGTTGTTGCTAATAGACTAATGAATGCTACTGTTTCTGTGAGTTTTCTTTTCATTTGTGATGCTTATTACAACTAGAGGTGCTTTTTTCATGTTTTTTTTATTTTAAGATCTTGAGATCCTTTGTGATTTGGCTTGGAAGAAACCTATAGAGTTTGAGGTTTCAAATGGAGTGGCTATTCTGTTTTGATGGCTCTTAATTTGAACAAGGAGTAAAGTAGTTCTTGAGTTGTTTGGTGTGTGTGTCTGTGTGTGTATATATATTTGATAGTGCATTCAATATTTACAACTATGAATTAGCTCAAAATAATCTCTATGAAGTTTAATGTTTTAAAATGTGGTTAGCTATCCATTATAATGTCATTATGACATCAATTCAAATATTTGAATGTGGCAGTAGCTGTTTAGTTATATGGTTGTTTTGTTGTGTGCATAGGTGTTGGTAGCCTTCATTTACTAAGATCATATCTGCTTACTGCCTACCCATTTACATTTTGATTTGTAAACTGCACTGAGATTGTTACTTAAATACTGTTAGACCTGTTGTTACTAAGATCTATAGTCACAGGAAGAACGGTGAAAATAAGGCCTAAATATAACTATTTATTTATTTATTATTATGTGTATGTATTTGTAGTACTTACCGAGTAGTTAACTAGCAGGTTTAGGAAGTTATTTTTTGTGATATTGTAATAGGTAGCATGGACTATTCTACTGCTAATCACCCTGCTGTAAAGCATGGACAAGCTCCAGATACACTAACTATTCCAAAAGAACTTCTTGATGATTCCACTGTAGCTGAAGCTGTTAGTGTCATATTGTGTTGGTACAAATAAAAAACTAAATGGGGCAATCGAGTTGGATCGATTTATAGATCAGTTACTGAGGATGTAGTTACAGGATATAGGATGCATAATAGGGATTGGAAATCTGTATACTGTGTGATAAACCCACGAAGGGGAGACACAAAGGTGCTCCTGATGATGATCCTTCTTCCATTCAACAACTTTTGAACTTTTTTGTGATCTCTCGAAGCTGATACGATCACTTTTAATACTCGTTCTTGACCTCAAGTTACCTTTGTTCTCTTAGTAACTTCGCAAAGCCCATATATTGGGTAGTCATAGTGGAGACCACTTTGTTCACTCCCATTCTCATGCTTTCAAGCTATTGGGTGAGATCATCAATGGTGCATCGATCTCTTGCTTGTTACGACTTAAATTGAGCTAAATACTCTAGGAGTTCTTGAAGCTAGAGATGAATTCTTGATCTCAAGCCAATCTGAGGCTTATTTTAAGTCAAACCCTGCAAGTCTCTTTCTATCCAAGCCCTGTAACCTTCGGTACACCCAGCATTGTACCTATATGCAGCCAATCTTGGAGTGGTTTTTCAACTTTGGTTTGTTTCCTTCTTAACTATCACACGACTATTTAGGGGACATAAGGTCGAATTCCTCAAATCTCAAGGAGTGGCAAGAAGGGCATTCCTTTGCTTTCGATGATGATTTCTTTGGAAAATAAGAAATATGGAATCCATTGGATATTATCCTCCCTCAACACTGCAAAAACCCAAGCCCATTCCCCTTTGTACATCTCTAGGTTTATTTGTTCCTCTTCTATCTTTTTGTTGAAAGTCATGATTCTGTCCTTTCCTTCAAATGGGAAAAGTTCAAGCGGTGCATCTTCTATAATTGTATGACTCAATATCCATATTTGTAGAAGTAGATTGCTTCCCTAGAATTAACCATTCCTATTTTGACACCTTCCCAAAGACCGTAGATATCTCCCAAAATAATGAGTGCTAATGGAAAGTATTTGACTGTTCCATCCTTCTCAAGGTTGTGAAAGATGGCATGGGTTACCATAATAACTCGAGTGTTGATGGCGTTATTCGGGTTTTGAGGAAAAACCATGATTCCTAAGAAGTTATTGGAGAAATCCAAAGTTTTAGTAGTTTCCCAATCTTGGTAAGATAGAAAATCATTCTAATAGTTCCAAAACCTTTCCTTTGCGGCCAAGCGTGCATATATGTTTCGAAAAGAAATAGTTGAATCTTCTATCCAATCACATGCAGATTTGTGCAACGTAAGTAATTTTGCTATCTCCCTCTTTCTTGGTTTGGTCGGTAGAAGAACATCTTCTTCGGGACGTTGCCTCCTTTTGGCAATATTTGCGACACAATCGAAGATAACCCATATTTCTTCTATTATTGGTGTTAGCTCGACAGACTTGAACCTAAAAACCATCCTATTATTGTCCCAATGACCGGTGAGGGCCTGTATTAACTCGAGACATCCTTTCATTCTCATTAGTGATGGTAAATATCCCAAATACGTACACACATCTCAATGCTGAAGCTCGGTAAAACTTTACCACCATATTTGTAGTTGCACAGGAGGACTAAGGATCATTTCAAACTTGAGAAGATTGGACATCCTACAAAATAGACAACTAGTTAGGTATCCCATTTTGCAAACAATAGTCTAATTCTTCCGACACATACATCTTTCTAATAGAGCACATAGGGGTATGATCATTTTTTTGCATCGGGGCTCCTTTTCGACTCAAGATGGTCTCACTAATAGGCTTGATACCCATGAGGTACCGGGTTAACTTATGTCAATGTCCATTTCAAGAATTTGGCTTCGCTCTATGCTAGTTTTACTAGAGTAGGATTTAAAAAGAAACTAGGATCCCAAGTTAATAATTTCAGGTTGAGATAATGAAAAAGTGTCTGCCAACCTTGAACCAGCTAATTGCTCATTTTATCGAGAATTTTTTGTTTTTTAAGTGGAGAAGTAACCGCGAAGACACGCGTAATCTCTTTTTTCCTAATGCATTCTAAAATTTCCATTTGGAAGAATCTGTCCGACATGAATGCAACAATAATATTTTGCAAAAATTTAAACACATAAGAAAATAAGCGCGAAAAACTCAAAGATTATTACATTCTAGAATAGTTAGTCAAATAAGGCAAAATAGTTAGAAAAATATTTTGGTTAGAACATGGATAACATCCTCAGAAGAGTCTCCAATTCTGTTTTATCGTATTTTCCCCTTCTTTTTGAAAAGAAAAAGCAACTTCATTTTTTGAACAGTTTTTGATCTGAATCAAATTTTAAAACATGTTGAAAATTCTCGAATTCAATTAAAACAGAGTCGCAACATAATTAATTTAGGAAAATTAAGAAAACCTTTTTGAAAATCACTTAAAGACTTAAAACAGATAAAAACATTAATTTTGAAAAGATTCCAACTAAGAAGTTCATATTAACATTTGTATATGGTTTTTAAAGCACAAAAAATATCCGCTAACATGCGGTTATTCAATTACTGTTCTAACTTATGCTATTGACTGACTTGAAAATCGCATGGGAATTTATTATAAAAGGATTATTTATGAAATCATTTTACCTATTTGTAGAAAAGATAAGCAATTTTAGATGGGATTTGCAAGTAAAACCTAATAATAATTTGCAAGAATTTGAACCAAGATTTTGAAATTTTACTAATGAAGAAAAAATCTTGTAATAAAATATATGGTACTCCAATGGGGAATTTTAACTAAGTTTAAAAATGTTAGTTTTTACAAAGAGTCCAAATTATACAAGTAACACTAAACTAAAAGAAAGGAAGATGTTGGGTTTAGGAAATTAGGCTCAAATCCCTACTACACATCCATTTAGACAACCAATTTTTGGGTTAAGCTCATTTTATCTATTCCGCTCCTTGGCCATCCCTGTATTTTTGCTTCCTTTTCTTTCATGTGTGGCTCGTAGGCCACACATTATTTGCTTCTATCAAATTTTAGCTCCTTTTGGGGCCTTGAGGTTTACTCGATAGGTATGGTCCTCCTTTTCCCATCAGAGTGTATGCAAAGGATAAGAGTCCATTTGGACTCGAGGTAGTTCATGCATAGCAAACAAAATATTAATTTAGCATAAGTTCAATATTTGATTTCAACCCATATATGTGTAAAGATAAATTTCATCAAATATATATCAAACATATATGACCCAATTATCATCCATGATTTTTCAAATTAAGAAACATGGAGAGTATCACCTAATACCAAATAGTCACTAAACCAAATTGATTTTTAAGCATGACACAATGAACGTGGCAAAGTAGGAAATGACGTGAAGGAACAAATCAAGCTACACTAATAAGATTTGATGTATGGGAGTGTAGGCATATTATTAGAACAAATTTCTTCCAGTAAGACTCAAGGACTTTTAGAAAGGGAACTGCAAATAAATTTCTAAGCCTGTCTACAATATCAACTTATTGAGACTTAATATTTTAAGACAGAACATTGATACTGACTTATGCACAAGATCTAAACCTATCACAACCTAAATTGCTGTGATTCGCACCTACCCGAATCCCCAGATGAGCGAACCCATTATAACCCTAAAACCAATTGAATCAAAATAAACTATCATTCACAACCCAAAAGTTCTAGAATAATAAGGTTCTGTGGAAATCCCCCTAGAAACTGAAAGTCATCGTACCAAAACATCTACCAAATGTTTAGAAACAGGGATGCAACCCCCCCAAAAAAAGAGTTAAGTCCCAAACAAGTGAACTAATACTAAACTAAAAGAAACTATAGTATCCCAAAGGAAGTAGCTCACCCTTGAAATCTGGAATCGCTGAGACTAAATTTGAGGTTGTGTCGGAGCCGCTAGAATATGTCCTGTACACACCAAAGGAAAGAAAGTGCAGAATCAGTACAAAACCACAGTTTACTGGTAAAATCATCGACCAGCTCCAACAAACAATATAGAAAAAATAAATCATAACTGAGTAAAGCAGTACAAACATATAAGAACAACCAGTAATATATTTCCAGACTCTCTGACTACCTTCTAACTTATCGACCATATGAAACAAGTTCAACAACCATTTAAACACTAAACCATAACCATAACACTTACCCCTTTTCATCACCTGGATGAACTAAGGATCCCTAGACCAATACCTAAGTATTAATATGCAATGCTTGGTCAACCCCAGGACCAACCCCATATTTAAGTGTAATGACCCAGCTTCTCAAGAACCAATATGCACAATCACAATTTCACAATCAACCCTATACACTCATAGAACCATCAACAAAATACAATCAACAATGTATATTTAAACCCGTACAAGGCATGGTACCCGAGCCAACTAATATAGAATATGTACCAGGCGTGGTACCTGAGACAGCATTTAGTATCCTATACTAGGTGTGGTACCCGAGCCAACCAATATATATATATGAATCCCATACCAGTCAGGGTACCTGAGCCAACCAATGTCACACAAAATCCAACAGTCAATAATTAAATGAACAGAAACACACTTGTAACACCAACAAGAAACCAACAAGTTCATTTCATATAATTGACACCTTGATACTTAAACATTCAAAACTTCATTCCTTAGGCATGCAACCACATACATCACTAAGCTAAAGTTACATGTTCACACATTGCATTTGGAAAGACAATAACCATCACCTATCTCGAATAGCTTGAAAACTCTACCGGGCCGGAGCATTCCCATTTTTCAAACCTTTTGCTCGGTCTTGGTCTAACAATTATTACAAACATCTCAAAATCAGTCCAATGGCCTAACATTACCTGGATTATACTCAAATCCCAATTCCCAGGCTAACCCATGATTATTCCACCTATCCCAGAGCATTCCCACCATTAATTCACCTAAAAACTACCATTTAACGCTTACATTAAGCAAATAACAGTGATTTAATCATGAATAAGCGATAATAAACATAACCAAAGA
Source organism: Jaltomata sinuosa (assembly GCA_003996215.1). Lineage (NCBI taxonomy): Eukaryota > Viridiplantae > Streptophyta > Magnoliopsida > Solanales > Solanaceae > Jaltomata > Jaltomata sinuosa. The sequence continues at coordinate 177,776 of QJPP01002418.1, forward strand.
ATTACACAACCTAGAATCCCCTTTTTCCTCGGATTCTACATTCTTAGGTTAACCCAAACCTTCCCCCAAGCCAAACAACCCCTTTTCATTAACTTCCTAGCCCAGACAAATAATATAATCTTTGTCGGCTTAGGCCTGTACACACCTTCCCACTATAGCATATCCTTACCTGGAATCTCTAAGGTCATAGTCTTAGCATTATAATTCAATACAGCATGATACAGAGAGAGCCAGGTCATACCCCAAAAAGTGACATCAAAATCTAGCATGTCCTGAATAACCAAATCTACCTAAGTCTAAAAACCCACAAAAACCACAGGACAGGTACGAAAAATATGGGTTACCACCACATACTCCCCAATTGGTGTAGAAATATGAATAGGGAATCTAAGACATCACAAACCAAATCCAGACCCAAAACAAATTTCACAGGAATATATGAATAAGTAAAACCTTGGTCAAATAACACAGAAGCCTTCTTGTCGCAGACTAGATATGTACTTGTGATCACAACATCTGATGCCTCAGCCTCAGAATTCCCTGAAAATGCATAAATGTGGCCCCGATCATCAATTAAAGCAACTTCCCTGGCTGGTTGCACCACTTCCCTGCCCGTGTGTGTAATGACCCTTCCAGTCATTTCCACGTATACGTTTTTCTTGTGCTGTTAGAGCTTGTTTGTAGCGGCCCCAAGTCATTTAAGGATTGTCGGGACCAGTAGTTTGGTGCCGGGTCCATTTGTTTGGTCGTATGATAAGTTTTGAAGTCAAACAAGTCGGCAGAAGTTATCGTAAGTTCTTTATTAAATTTTCTGAACTTTGGGTAAAATATCTCAGAGCTTTTCTCCCAATATATAAAGATTTAGAAGTCTCCGAAAATACCAAATCGAAGGTCTACGAGTCTAGTTTCCAACGCACAAAACCTCACGTCCAACTGATCTCGGAGTAAAAAGTTATGACTGTTTTACCGCGGACTGTCTGGTAGAAACCGGGTTGCGAACCGGGTCGGGTCAAAATCGATTTTAAGCCTCAACTTCACGTTTTAAAATGCCATTTCAGTTCTAAAACAGTGAGAAAACATAAGGGAGGATTCCAAGAGAGTTCTTGAGTATCGAAATCGTGCGTACTTTAAAATATTTAATTTAAAAGTTGAATGTGGTAGAAAATTATATTATTATTACCTTTTCAAAATATTTTAAAGGTTTATGAAAAATATTTTTGTTACGATATAATTGTATATGTATTTATTTTATAAGGTTTTTATACATTGTAATATTTTAACGGAGATAGTAAATTTAGTTATGTTAAAAATTATTATTATAATATAGTAGGTTTTATTTGAAATGATTTTCTATTAATTATGATATATTCAAAAAGTTATATTTATTTTACCACGAACTTATGCAATACCCGAATATATACATAATGGGATAACAATATTTGGGATAAGAATAACTCTACTCCACGTGGAGGTACTATGGGTGGACAACACCGTGCTAAATCAATTGAGAGGATGCCACTTGGCCACTTACACATCACTTGATTAATTTATGTAGTATAGTAAGTTAATTATGTTTATATCCAAATCTGCCCCTGCACACTTTTTACTCACTTTTCATTCTTCAATGTTAGTAGATGAACGTTTGTTTCTCAAAAGGAGTGGTTCACGTTGATAACGCTCAAAGTACCACTCCAATTAAGAAGCGTAAGCGATCGTTGTAAAATATAGAACCCAACATAGGTTGGGGTCGATCCCACAGAGAATATGGTGAAAGTTAAGTCGTTAGTGAATCAGATGACTAATGGTCAATAGTTTCCGGTAAATAAGGGGGGGTTTTGTGTGAACAATGTGTAAACAAAACAAACAATAATTGATGAGAATAATCAGTAGGAGAATGAACTAGGGAAGTGTTTACCATGGCATTGGTAACAATGTCGATTCTAGGCTTAACTGGGTTCTTTCTATATGCGTGTCACGATGTAATTGAATTAATTGTATCGTCTAAACGTTTCTCAACCAAATAGACAAATTTACTTTTCCATTCTCTCGAACTTGAAAAGGTGTGCTTTTAGATTTCAATCCTAAACATCAAGTAGATTAATCTAGTTACAGCATTAATCATAAGACGAGGAGTGTGGTAAGTCTCGAATCCTCGTCGTTAATCAAGTTTCCCGGTTTTAATCTCTTTACTCAAGAAAATTAAACCTAGGCATGTTCTAATGTTTGCAACCACTAGAAAACATTAAATAATGAATGATTAACAACGTGACAACATATATATTGAACCCGTCGCTACCCGGAATCTATATTGCTACATTAGCCATGGCTCCCACAACCCTAGTTGTGGGAGGTTTAGTTACTCATGCTTGTAGAAGAATAGAAGAAAGTCATATTCATAATAAAGAAAAGAGATCCTTACAATGTAGTGAGAACAATCTTTAATTATACCAAGAACAAGAAAAACAAGATCCCAAGAACAAATCAAGAACAAGATTGAGGAGGAAGAAAACGTGTATTGCGTGTTTTCCTCTCTCAAAACTCGACTTTTTACTCCTAAAATTATTGGGTAATGTATGTAAAAATCTTAACAAATAAAATAAACCTAACATAGGGTATTTATAGGAGTCTAGGAAATAAATCCCAAAAAATGCTCGGATTCCGCGTAACCGACTGCCCAGGTGCGACGGCCAGGCTGACGGACCGTCACTGGCTTGACGGACCGTCGCCTGGGCCGTCACCACTAGACAGTGGCACTGCCCAACTTGACGGTCACTGTGACGGACTGTCACATGTGTGACGGGCCGTCACTCAGGCCGTCACTCTTATCCAGAATGTTCTTTTTCGCGTATTTCCTTCCGTTTCCATATTTGTCTCTATTTCCTGAAAATACAACATAAAAACATCAAAAACGACAATGGTTGCTTGAAAACATACGATTGTTCTTAGTTTAAAGGAGTCGAAAGTGCCATAAAATGGTGGCACATCAACACCCTCAACTTAAGACGTTCGCTTGTCCTCAAGCAACATGACACAAAACAATAATACGACGACTCAACTAAGCAAACAAACTCGTGTCTTTAGCAACTCATGGTCATTCATTAGTTCATTAAATCAAGCTCCCTCGTAGCACACAAATGTATGAAACACTAACTTGCAAGGATCCAAACATGTCATTCTGATATGATAGAATATTATGAATACACATGCGCAGCTATCCTAACAATCAATAGGCAATACAGAAATCTTGGTGCCCTCACCACAAAGAAATCCCACACATAAGATTTGGGACTAGGTAAGCGCTCACACTCACAAATGATTTCAAACAATGCACATGCGATACCATAGGCTTGCCCTTACTATTCTATTGCAGTTCTTCAGAAAGCCGCTCAGGATCACTACAGGACTTTTTTAGGCTTGTAATGAGGCTTCAGGTGCAGGTAGGATACATTTAGGGGTTAGTGACTAAGCCTTCCTTGGAACTACCGACGTCTTATTACCGCATAACTTTTTGCCCATCCTTATTCACCTTTTTATTTCCTTCTCTCTAGCTACAGGTGCGACCTCTTTATTTGACCATTCTTTTTATTACTTTTTTCGATCTTCTTCATCTCTTTTTATTTTTCTTTTCTTTTCTTAGGAACACACCCGAATTTTCATTCTATTCCCAACCAATCTTCTTCATCCTCTTTTTCTTATCATTCACCTCTGTAGTAGCCACCCTCAACTTAAGCTGATTGCCTGCGTTGAGGTGCACAATGTCCAAGGGAGGACCAGGGCCAAAACAGGGTTTACCTCTATAGTAGCCACCCCTCAACTTAGGCTGATTGCCTGAGTTGAGGTGCACGATGTCCAAGAAAGGACCAGGGCCAAAATAGAGATTCAAAGTTAAACAGGAATGGTGACAGGTTATTGAAAGAACAAGGTTAATTATGGCTCAAACAGGGATCAAAAAGGGATTATTTGCATTTGGTCGGTCTTATAGGTTAAGTGGACTGCATACAAAAAGGGCCTGTGATCCTTTCCTAAGCAACCAAACTTCGAACTTAACAAAATAGACCGAGCAAGTTCTAGATGCATGCACAGAGTAAGAATTTATAACAATAATCTCACACACTCTTGGCACCAAGAAACTATACCGCTATCAACTATCAAACACCCGCTCGGCTTAAGCATACTTATTCTAATCATAATCACACAATGACATACAAGGATCCAGACAGTCAATCGTTTCACCATAAGCTCAAAACCAGAAATTTTTTCAGAGGGGCTCCTTTTAGTCAAGAAAAACGCCATGATGCTTGCTATAGACACTAGAAAATAACTAAAAATTTAAACGACAACCTAAACATGCCGGTTCTACTAGATAGCACACCGGAGGGAAAAGAACTCGGCAACAAAAACCCTCGGTGGTGACTCACAGGTTTCCCAACACCCTCAACTTAGACTCATGCATTGTCCCCAATGCATCCATATGAAAGCTAAAAAACTGTGAGAGAAAGGAATACCTGTGAAGTCGATGTGACTCAGATTCTGGAATGATGTTGGAGACCGCCAGGGTCTCCAAAACAGGAAAACTCGATGGAGTGTGTGCACGCGACAACCTCATGTTGCGTTTCAGCTTCTTCTTTCATTGGCTCCGCAGCTAGTCGCGACAACTTCTTCGCTCTTTCTTTGTAGATTCTCTTGCGGTGTTTTCGTTTCTTTGATCTATTTTCACCGCCTTCCTCTACATGTCTCCCTTCTCGCACCATCCTTCTTACAACAGCTAGAGATTTGACCAAACTCTTCTCCTCAAGATGCACATCCGCAGGTGCTTCCTCAATAACATTGACAACCGCGACCACCCTCATGTCACTTGGTTGCTTTATCAATTTAGACACATCGAACTTGACAGCTTCATTGTTTAGCCTGAAGGTCAGTTCGTTTCTTTCCATATCAACCAACACTTTTGCCGTGGCTAGCAATGGTCGTCCCAAGATTATGGGAACTTCGAAATCTACTTCCCAATCCAAGATCACAAAGTCAGCTGGGAAGATAAGCTTACCGATCTTTACTAGCACATCAGACAATATTCCCACGGGTCGCTTTACCGAACGGTCATCCATCAACACTCTCATGGACGTTGGTTTAGGAGCTCCCAAACCCAATTGTTTATAGACTGCTAGCGGCATCAAGTTGATGCTAGCACCAAGATCACACAAGGCTCTTCCGAAGCCGAGTTTCCCAATAGTACAGGGAATAGTAAACGCACCTGGATCTTCCTTTTTGTCTACTAACGACCTTGAGGAAATAGCACTGCAGTGGTGGAGGTTGTCTTCCGGTTCAAAACTTACCGATCTCTTCTTTGTAATCAAGTCCTTCATGAACTTGGCATAACCGGGCATTTGTTCAAGTGCCTCCACCAATGGGATGTTTATTGATATTTGCTTGAGCATGGTCAGGAAATTCAGGAACTTACCATCTTCTGCTTTCTTCTTGAGGCGTTGTGGGAACGGAGGTGGTGGTCGAGGCATCATAGTTGGAAGTTTTTTGGCTTCTTTGCTTTCCTCTGCGGGTTTTAGCATTTTCTCCTCTACCGCCTCTTTGTTATCCACGACATCACCTTGAGTCTGAATTACCGGATGTGATTCCGGTAACGTTCTACCTCTTCTGGTCATGATTGCCATACAACTCGCATCCTTCTTTGGATTTTGGACGGTGTCGCTCGGCAAGGTACCCATCCTTCTCAGATTTAAGGATGCCGAGATTTGCCCCACTTGTTGTTCCAATTGCTTTATCGAGGTGGAATGAGAATCCACCACTTGACTCAATGTTGATAACTCAGTCCTCATCTCCTTTACCCCAGAGTCAGTCGTCGATTCCACCTTCAGCAGTATCTTTCCCATCATGTTTTCTAGCTTGGACATCCCTGCCTCGTTGCTAGCTTTGTCCTGATTACCAGGTGGTACATACAAAAAAAAAACGACCCCCCACCTTTCTTTATTTCGAAGTTGGGTTTTGGTTTCCCCTTCCAAGGTTTTCCCTTGGTTCGCCCGAAAATTTTTCTCGCGTTTTTGTAGCCAGCCTTTTCATAGAAGTTGTCCTTCTGATAGGTCCGACCTTGGTTTCCTTGGCCATTGGCCTGGAAACCCCCAAAGTAATTCGCTTCCTCATCAGTTTCCAACTCTGCTGCTCTACCTTGGGAACCCACAGCTTTTACCTTCTCTATACCTCCTGAGAACAAGTGCTTTGTCAGAAGGTCCAACTGCGTTTTCAGATGCGCCATGTCTTGGTCGCGCTCCTCCTCTTTTCTCCGCTGCTCAACTGGCATACCAACTGCATAAGTGCTAGCTGCTACCTCTGTATCCCGTGTATGCCAGGCCCTGTTGGTTTTGGTGAGCCTGTCCAAAGTAGTTGTGGCCTCAACAAAAGTGAGACCCATGAATGCGCCACCTGCTGCGTTGTCTAACGTCGGCTTCGTAGCCGAATTCAGTGCCGGGTAGAACGTCTGCATCAAAGAGTTATCGGTCAACTGATGGTTCGGGCATTGGGTTATCTTCTTTTTGAATCGCAACCAGGTCTCGTGCAATGCTTCATGAGGTTGCTGCCTGAAGTTGCTAATCTCGTCCCTCAACTGTATCATCCGAGAGGGAGGAAAGAACCTTTCTAGGAAAGCTCCTCTCAACTCTCCCCAAGTTGCGATAGAGTCGGGGGTCAGCTCTGTCAACCACAACGCTGCCTCATCAGACAGAGACAACGGAAACAACCTGAGCCTGATCGCTATCTGAATCACGCCCGGTAGTTCGAATGACTTGCATATGCCCACGAAATTCATTAGATGCTGGTTTGGATCATCCCCAGCGGTACCACGGAACACTCCTCTCAAGTTCAACAGCTGGATCATCGTGCTAGTGATGTTGAACTTGGCTCCGGGTGCTAGCGGTGGAAGAGAAATGGCGCCTGTAGCGCCTACTCCATCCAAGTCGATATCCTCATCATTCAGCATAACATCGTCCTGCAGACCACCAGCATTCAAATTTTATTGGGACTGCAGTTCTGCAGCGAGCCTTGCTGCCTCTTGTTGTGCGGCCATATTTCGCCTTAATGTTCTAGCAAGCTCGGGGTCGTAAGGTAGTGTTGATTCACCCGAGCGCCGGGTACTTGGCATGCACAACTCTGTACCCTGTCAAAAACAAAAACAACAAATAAACGTAAAAGCAGGAAAGTATGACTAAGAGTCAAATAAACACACCGGACTTAACAAGCAACCGTATTCCCCGGCAGCGGCGCCAAAATTTGATAACGCTCAAAGTACGACTCCAATTAAGAAGCGTAAGCGATCATTGTCAAATATAGAACCCAACAAAGGTTGGGGTCGATCCCACAGAGAATATAGTGAAAGTTAAGTCGTTAGTGAATCAGTTGACTAATGGTCAATAGTTTCCGGTAAATAAGGGGGGGTTTTGTGTGAACAATGTTTAAACAAAACAAACAATAATTGATGAGAATAATCAGTAGGAGAATGAACTAGGGAAGTGTTTACCATGGCATTGGTAACAATATCGATTCTAGGCTTAACTGGGTTCTTTCTATATGCGTGTCACGATGTAATTGAATTAATTGTATCGTCTAAACGTTTCTCAACCAAATAGACAAATTTACTTTTCAATTCTCTCGAACTTGAAAAGGTGTGCTTTTAGATTTCAATCCTAAACATCAAGTAGATTAATCTAGTTACAACATTAATCATAAGACGAGAGTTGGTAGTCTCGAATCCTTGTCGTTAATCAAGTTTCCCGGTTTTAATCTCTTTACTCAAGAAAATTAAACCTAGGCATGTTCTAATGTTTGCAACCACTAGAAAACATTAAATAATGAATGATTAACAACGTGACAACATATATATTGAACCCGTCGCTACCCGGAATCTATATTGCTACATTAGCCATTGCTCCCACAACCCTAGTTGTGGGAGGTTTAGTTACTCATGCTTGTAGAAGAATAGAAGAAAGTCATATTCATAATAAAGAAAAGAGATCCTTACAATGTAGTGAGAACAATCTTTAATTATTCCAATAACAAGAAAAACAAGATCCCAAGAACAAATTAAGAACAAGATTGAGGAGGAAGAAAACGTGTATTGCGTGTTTTCCTCTCTCAAAACTCGACTTTTTACTCCTAAAATTATTGGGTAATGTATGTAAAAAGCTTAACAAATAAAATAAACCTAACATAGGGTATTTATAGGAGTCTAGGAAACAAATCCCAAAAAACGCTCGGATTTCGCGTAACCGACTGCCCAGGTGCGACGGCCAGGCTGACGGACCGTCACTGGCTTGACGGACCGTCGCCTAGGCCGTCACCACTAGACAGTGGCATTGCCCAACTTGACGGTCACTGTGATGGACCGTCACATGTGTGACGGGCCGTCACTCAGGCCGTCACTCTTATCCAGAATGTTCTTTTTCGCGTATTTTCTTCCGTTTCCATGTTTGTCTCTATTTCCTGAAAATACAACATAAAAACATCAAAAACGACAACGGTTGCTTGAAAACATACGATTGTTCTTAGTTTAAAGGAGTCAAAAGTGCCGTAAAATGGCGGCACATCACACGTTTTTAGAAACTCACGTTGAAGAGAAGTTTTGGGGGTAAGATATTTACTTTACAATTAGGTTATTTAAAGGAAAATCAATTATCTACGTCAAGTTATTCTAGCAAAAATTCGAGTCTGATTTAGTTTTGGATTTTCTCCGAGTGGTTCGAGCTTGGACATCGTCGTTCTAGCAGCTTGTCATCAGACGACAGGTAGGTTACGGTTTATTTTCCTTAGACTCCGCATATATAGGATAAAATTGTATTAATGGGCATCCTTGGGTTGGTTTATTAGGTTGGTACCACAGACCTCGACCGCTTTATTCATGTCCGCCTACTTTTGTTCCTCCGTTGCTTGTAGTATTTGCCGATATATTTTATTTACCCTTATAGTCCTGTGAGACCTTGTTGACTCTAGAACATAGAAGGTGGGATTTTGGGAATTTCCGCGAGTCCCGGGCATAGAATTATCCTTCTAGGCTGGTTATGCTTACTGAGTAGCTGTGGGCCTGTGCAGGGTCGATAGGTTGATTGTGAGCTGCTGGGCAGCTATTGTGTGTGATCATACCATTTCCATGCATATAAAGAGGTTTTATCCATGTTTTACTATGGTTTTGGCTTCGGGCCTATTGGGACTATTTTCTAAACCTTGCATGGCCCCGGGGGCCTGTTTTTGATGGAAATAATTTGGAAATGGTTTGATTTAACTTGTGAATATTCCTGGGTAAAAGAAAGTAAAATTATGTTTTAAATCACCAGTTTTACAATTTACACTAGACTCGGCAGGGCCGGGGTTCTAATTGAGTTACCTTGCTACTTGAGATGATTTTTAGCCTCGGTCGGACCGAGCACCTGAGATGACTTTCTACTGTTTAGACCCGGTTATGCTCGGGCACCCTTGGAGGGTTTTTTTTTGAGATATTTTCCTACTATTTTAGTCCTGGACAGGGTCTGGGCATGCATATTCAAGACTGGGTCTCTATCTTAAAACCGGACTTGCTTCCGAACGACATGTTTTGATACTGAGTTTTAGTATGGGGTAAGGGACCTCCATGGACCTTGCCATCCGGGCATGGGGCTTCGGGATGCGTGTGCCAGAGGAAGGGTATACGACGGAGTAGAGGTATACGGGCAGTGTCCTTCCATGGAACCTACTTGCTGGTTCGGGTCGGCACCGGAGGAGGTACATACAGAGATACCATTTCACTTGAGATCTTCATGCATCATATCATTCATTGTTTGAGGCTCCACCCTTATTTGTTGTTTGTTGATTGTATGATCCGGTAGTATGGGATGCCGGAGGGTTTGTTTTCACATGTTTGTGTTCCTCGGTTGTATGGGCGGCCGGGGGACTGTAGGTAGAATTTTTCTATTTACTTACAGAATTGTTCCCTGTTATGGTTAAGTATGAAATTGGTTACTGCTAGACTATTAGTTTCTGGATTTGAGATTGATATGATTAGTTGAGTTTGATTCATGTCTCTGAGCATGCCTATCATTACTCCTTCTCTCTTCTTCTTACACTTGAGGTTACCGGTATACCATCCATTTCGTAAACTTATTTTGTATACATTGTTATTGCGAGGACCCCAGGTGCGTTACTTCTTACTTTCACCTGTGCCTATGGTGTGTATATTCTGCTTACTGGCCTCACATGTGGTTCTGTTGATTTCCCTATGGGCTAGTTCCTGTGTACCTTTCGTTGATTTCTGTGACTGCTTGCTTTTATTCTGTCTGTTACTATGCTTTTATCTTATATGTGCCCAGTCGGCCTATGATACCTACTGGGTACCTTATGCTTCGCATTTGGTGCTCACCCTACCCCCTACATCTTTGGGTGCAGATCCTAGCGTGGGCCATCGCCGTTAGATCGTGTGATTCGTGCTTGGAGATCTGTTGGGGACTACTTCAGACTGAGGGTGAGCTCTTGGCGATCGGAGCTTAGCTTTAGTTTATCTTTTGCTTTATGTACTCTATTACCATTCAGAGACATCTGTATATATTGTTTTGGATCGTTTACACTCCATGTATGTAGTTTTGGCTCTATACTATGATACCAGGTCTTGGGGTTTGGTTTAGTTTCCGCATATGTATATATATATATACTCCTGTTATCTATTCTACCGCTTATTTGTTAGATAGTAGCCCATTACTAACTCTCCTAGGCTACGGGAATTGGTTCGCCTACTGGGGGGTTGTAGGTGCCATCATGACCGAGAAATCGGGTCATGACAACTTGGTATCAGAGCTTTAGGTTCACCGGTGTCATCGGTATAGGAGCCAATGTCTAGTAGAGTCCTGCGGATCGGGGCGGAGACGTCCGTACTCAATCTTTGGGGGGGCTACAGTGACATTTTAGGAAATTTAACTCTTTCATTGCTTCTGTGTCCTGCGTAGAACCCTTGAAGTTTCTGGAGATCTCATTTGTTCTACTTCATTCTTCCGCAGATAGTTCGTACGAGATCATCGGCCTCACGCGGAGATGAGCCTCCCACTCCACCTAAGGGTCGAGGACACCCTCGAGCAGTGGCACCTACTAGGGCTGCTAGAGTGGAGATAGATCCCGAGCGGCATGTGGATCAGGGGGCAGCCCAGGTACCACCAGCTCTAGTACCAGCTCCAGTACCATCTCCAGTACCAGCTCCAGCACCAGCTCCAGTACCAGCTCCAGTACTAGCTCTAGTACTAGCTCCAGCACCAGCTCCAGTACCAGCTCCAGTGCCCACTTCTGTGCCAGCTCCAGCCGCGCTCAGTCTCCAGATATTCGGGGATTACTATTACAGCTTTTGGGTGTGATTAGAGAGCGGCCTTCTGAGGTAGCGCAGATATCCGCTCAGGGGGAAGCCCTGGGTGCACAGAGCTCAGGAGCGCAGCCTGCTACTATGGCTCCCCGTGCGGAGGTCATTCCGGTTCCATCCATTGCACAGCCTCTTGCTCCTCGCCTAGTTATGACAGAGTCAGAGCAGAAGGCGTTGGGTAGGTTTTTGAGGTTAGCACCTCCGAGGTTTGATGGTACTTCTAGACAGGATCCACATGACTTTATTACTACCTGTGAGGAGATGTTGCATCATTTGGGTTTGTTGGAGACTCACGGGGTTGGTTATACTACCTATTAGTTGGAGGGCCTAGCGAAGTTATGGTGGAGGGCTCAGGTTGCTTGTAGACCACCATCGTCACCTCCTTTGACCTGGTATGAGTTTTATGAGGCCTTTATGGCCAAGTTCCTACCTCAGAGTGATCATGAGCGTCGCAGGGAGCAGTTTACTCACCTTATGCAGGGATCTACGACTGTCTCAGAGTATGAGACTCGTTTTCATCAGCTAGCACCATTCGGAGCTATGATCATTCCTACCAAGGCAGATAGGATTCGTAGATTTGTATGGGGTTTGATGCCAGAGATCAGGCAACCAGCTGAGATATTGGTCGCCAGTGGTCGATCATTTCAGGCTATCGTGGACTATGCCCGCACTGTGGAGGACTTACAGCGACATGATCAGGGGTCCAGAGATAAGAGGCCTCGGCATCAGGGTGTCTACAGTGGTTCCCGATATGGTGGTAGAGGTCCTAGCCAGTGGAGCCAAAGTTATCAGCCACAGCAGCACCAGGGTCAGTCCAGCCGACCGGTTTAGGCTTCCCTTCAGACTTTCGGCAGTACCCAGTTCGAGCAGGGTCAGAGCAGCCATCAGGGCTATAGCGGCCAGTCTTCGAGAGGTACAGTCTCTGGGGCATCAGGTCGTGGTGGTCATACGGGATCTGCTGGTTTATCTCGACCGAGTAGGCTGCCAGGGGCTTGTTTTACTTGTGCTGTGATTGGTCATTTTTCTAGAGATTGCCCTCAGCAGGGTACAGTTCAGTTGGCCGAGCCTTTACAAGCAGTTCAGCCTCCGGCTAGAGGGGGCGGTCGTCAGAGTAAAGGTGGTGCTCTGCGCGGCAGAGCAGGTGGTAGGGATGGCGGTCGGGCAGGTGGAGGTCGTCGTCAATTTTACGCGGTCCCTAGGAGACCAGAGGCAGAGGTCTCAGATGCTGTGATTACAGGTACGATTTCTGTGTGCCATCAGTCTGCTATGGATTTATTTGATCCTGGATCCACTTGTTCATATGTATCTGCCTACTTTGTGCCTTGTTTGGGGTTGGCTAGTGAGCCATTATCTGTTCCTGTTTCTGTTTTGACCCCAGTAGGAGATTCTTTAGTAGTGGATCGGATTTTGAGATCTTGTATGCTATCTATTGGTGATTCAGAGACTTGGGGTGATTTGATGATTCTTGATATGCTAGATTTTGATGTGATACTGGGCATGGACTGGTTATCCCCTCACCGTGTGGTTTTGGATTGTTATGCCAAGACCATTACCATAGCTGTGCCCGGTGTATCCCCGGTTGTGTGGCAGGGTTCTGCTAGCCATGCACCATATGGGATCATCTCTTGCCTTCGAGCTAGGAAGTTGATTTCCCGTGGGTGTATAGCTTATCTAGCATATGTCTGAGATGTTAGTGCTGAACCTACTTCTCCTGAGTCTGTTCCTGTGGTTAGAGACTTCCTCGATGTGTTTCCTACCGACCTGCCAGGCCTTCCACCTAAGAGAGATATTGATTTCGCTATTGAGCTAGAGCCGGGCACCAGGCCTATTTCTATTTCTCCTTACCGTATGGCTCCTGCTGAGTTGAGGGAGCTTAAGGAGCAGCTCCAGGATCTGTTAGCTAAGGGGTTTATTAGACCTAGTGTGTCACCTTGGGTTGCTCCTGTTCTCTTCGTGAAGAAGAAGGATTGGGTCGATAGCGCTATGTGTATTGATTATTCGGCAGCTGAATAGGGTG